>JAJJWX010003974.1:0-117347 GCA_023529315.1 Papaver bracteatum | reverse complement strand
GAGACTGATGGAAGATCTTAGAAGTATGGGTTGATTTTTATTTTCTACTTTAATTTTTATGTATATCTTGTAGGTGTTGTCAATAATTTAACAATCATGAAAATTATGTATATCTTGTAGGTGATACATGAAAATTATTGACAATAATTTAACAATCATGAAAATAATTTAACAATCATGAAAACGGTCGGAAAGATTACTGAGAAATTGTTGAAAAAAGTAGGAAACACTTATATGTGTTACAATAATCGTTACAATAAGTGACACGTGTCCAAAACCAAATAGTTGCATACCTGACACGTGTCATCACCGAATTGTTGCAAAGTGAGAATAACAATTATATCTTTTATTATTACTGTGACAAATGAGCCATGTGTCGCTATTCTAAAATTATGTTAACTGTTACTATTAAATAACGTAACAGTTTATAAATGTGACTATAACAAAATTTTGTCACGGTGAAAAATGTTACAAAAAAATATAACAATTAATATCACAGCATTTCTCTAATGGCGTATATGTGTTACAAAGATTTTTAGTAACAGATATACCCTGTGACAAAATCCAGGATTTGGTGTAGTGTAGGAATCAACGACTTCTACCATCAGCTTTCTAGAGATAACTTTTTCAAGAAATATGATCATAATACAGAGTATTTCCATGCCACTGCTTCCAATAGAAAAAAAATCAATGCGATCAACTCCCTTAAAGAGACATCTGGTCTTGATAAGGACCAAATCAACTCTCTCATGGTAAATCATTTTACTTAAATAGACACTTCTCAAATCAACAATTATAACATTGATCTATCCAACATCATTAAACCTTGCATCACCAAAGCTGAAAATAATTCCCTCCTTGAGATCCCCACAAAAGATGAAATTCGGCGCACCTTGTCTAATATGAACCAATGAGGCGCTCCGGGTCCAGATGATTTCCAACTAGGATTCTTCAATGCTAATTGGGAAACTCTTAGGTCGTATATTATTTACTCAGTCCAAGATTTTTTTTAAATCTGGTATTCTTAATATAGATTTTAATTATTCCTTCATAACCCTTATTCCTTCATAACCCTTCCTTAAACCCCAGGTGAGTTTAGACATATAAGTTTAAGTAATACCATCTACAAGTTAATATAAAAAATCCTAGCGAATATGTTAAATCACATCCTCAACAAATTAACATCCCCCAATCAATTTGGTTTTCTTCTTGGGAGACAAATCACATATAATATTATAACTTCCCATGAGCTTATTCACTCGATGAAAATATCCAAAGCAAAAAAAAAAAATTAGCGCTAAAATTAGATCTCTCAAAAGTATTTGATAGGGTGGAGAGAATTTTCACAAAAAAAAGAGGCTCAACCTTCTTTCGGATTGAATGTAAACATGATAAATCTCATTTATACAATGCATCTCGACAACTGATGCGTGTCATAACCACAAAAAATTAATTAATATTTTACTACCTAATTAACAAGTAATATAGGGTAGTCAAGATTGATCCCACGAGGAGCACGAGATTCTAGTTGTCTTATAATGTCACAAAGGGGGGTATGTTTTAGATAAGTAAAAGAATATAAAATAAATAAACAAAACAATTAAAAAGATAAGAAAAATCAATAAGAGAAATTAGATCAAGGAATCCTTCTTCGCTGCAAAACAATGATTAAAGTTATGTTATTTTCCACTTTTTATTAGTCACAGATTATCACCAACCGTAGATATAGCAGCTAGATCAATTCTAACCCCTAAATCCCTTATATCACCGGATATGGAAGTTCTCGACTACCAGATTCTATTTACCAAACCACCAAGTAGTAGATCACTCAAGATGTAATTTAGTTAAATGCATTAAGCTTTATGAATTTATTAGGTTGATATTAGTAGTTAGACTCTTAGATCAAGGTCCACTTGATAACGTTGTTTTCACACACAATTGCTCCACGGAATCCCTCCGCAAGGTCTCGTGTTTTCTACTTATGTAAATAGTCAAGAAACGATTACTTATCCCCTAACTTTCACTATATTTAGATCAATTAACAAATCAATTTAGTTGCGCACCTAAACAATCTATCAATCAACCATGAATGTATAAACATTCCTAATAGTAAAAACAAACGATAATCATGTGAAAAACTTCAAAGTAGAATTTAAACAAAACTCAAATCATATATTAAGAACTAGGAATTCATCCTCAATCAATAAAATTAGTTACTCATGCTTAAAGAGTTCACACAAAGAATAAAGAAAAGTGTTGTGTGTGTAGAAGTGTGCAAAAAGATGTGTAAAAGATATGTAAGTGTCTAAGTGTATCAATGTGTAAAGATATGTAAAGATGTATAGAAAAGTAGAGAACTTCTCTATTTATAGGTTTCAATACTCTCCAAGTCTTCTAAGGAATAGAATCCCTTTCCTTTAGCAATTCAATTTCCAAATCCAAGCCTTTCTCAAATCTCCCATTTTCTCTCTCCATATTCAAACCAAATTCTTCATCCAATTCCAAGTCCAAGTCTTCACATCCCATGAGAGAAATCCACACAAAATTCTGCAACTTTGGCCCGCCGGAAAACTGTGTTTTTGGCTGGAAATAGGCCGAAATCCTTCACCGCCGGCCACTTGAAAATTATATCCTTCAATGGAATATTCCGTCAGTCCACCATTAGGACTAACGATCAATTCAGTCAAACCGTCAGTCAATGGGTCAAGGGAGAGAGTGAGTTAGCCGCCGAGTCAGCATCTTACTCGGCTAACTGGGCTTACTCAACTGAGTTGCACGGCTGGATCAGTTAACAGGCTCACTGAGTTAACTCGCCGGGAATAAAATCCGGCAGAGTTTCGTTTATATTTAGGGCATCTCTTAGGCCGATTTCAGGCCGATCTTTTCTGTCTTCTCCTGTGACAACCTACACATACATCTAACAATTCAAGCACATTTTCCTGCTAGTGTTACATTCACCATTGCAGACCGCAAACCCACCTTCGATTCAATTAGCAGCAGCAGTTCTTCTGTAACTCAGAACAAACATACCCAGCTTCGATTCATTCTCGACTTCAATCAATAACAAAAACCCGTTGCCATCTCCTCTCTGTAAATTCGAACACAATCCATATTTTCCAGCACACCCATACCATATTCTCGTTCTTAGATCCAGAAACAAACCCTAATTCGAATTTACAGAAAATACCCATCTCAAATGCTTCTTGTTCTTCTATTTACGGACCCAGTTCTATGATATAGCAACCATCATCTCAGCAGCGTTAATTGAGCAGAACCCATCTTCTCCAACATCAACACAGATTCAATTCGTAGAAAGTATTTAATCTTCCTTGTTTTATCGATTCACATATCCAACACCCAAATTTCGACAGCAATCAATTACATAAGCTTCATTGATCTCAAATTTCTTATCTGCTTCGCTCAACGACCATCTCCCGAATCCATCATTTAATTCTCAGTTTCTTCTGTTGATTTACAGAGGCTGCTGTTCTTTTCTCTGCTGCAAAGGGACGAACAAGAAAGAAAATAGAATGGGAATTGATTCCCAATTCTCTCGACCTAATTCTGACTTAAAGGTGGGACGTTATTTGCACCCACTGTTAACTACACCCTCTGATTGGGTGCCTATATAAATGGTCACTTCTAATAAGGGCTACCCAAATGGCAACCCCTTAACCTTAGCTAGTCTGTCTTTAAAACTTCAAAAGAGTTGACCCTTAACCATGACTGGACTCCAGATAGTGTTCTCCAGTGATAATTTTGACCTTTTCGCTCAAATTGGGTGATTTCTTCTTCTTTTTCTCCGTGCGACTCCAGAGTACCTAATAACTCAAAAACACACGTATAATACATAATTTACAAGAAAAAATAGCAAAGAAAGCATAACCAATAGATATTAAATCAAGGTGTATTCTACACCCAATCAACAACCTCTTCTTTTACCCTTCTCAATGGTGCATGTACCAAAATTCAACGCCTCAAGAGGATTAAAAAAGGGTGATCCTTTATCACATTATATGTTCCTTATCTGCATGGAAATAATCTTTAGGCTTCTTGAAAAGGCGATTGAATATAAAATAAAATAAATCGGGCTTCAAATCAACAAAAATGCCCCGAATATCTCCCATATTTTCTTTGCCGACGACTATTTTCTATTCACCAAAGCAAATCTGGGTGAAGATAAAAATCTCCTCGTCATCTTACCTTTATTTGGAGATATCACTGGTCAAATGGTAAACCTCCAAAAATTCAGTGTCTACTTCATCCTAAACATGGGAAAATAATATCAAAAATTCTAAAAGTCTCTTTGATGACTAAAAATGATAGGTATCTGAGTACCCCTCTATTCTTCTTTTTTTTCTTAATCATGATTTTTATTACTAACAAAGAAACTGAAAATGTTTACAAAAACTGACTAGACAGGCTTAGTCAGGAATGACTAAAAGAAGCCTTATAAAGAAACAATTGCATGCCCAAATTACAAGCCCAAGTAGTTTGTATAAGAATTGAAAATCTTTTTCTCAGTTGATAAATCTGAAGTACAAACCCTCTTCCTTTTCCAGCTCTCCTAAGAAGGTGGGCTTTTCTTCATAGTATAGTATAGTCCCCCTTGCAAGCAGAACTCCATGTTTATCCATCTTGTCTGCGGAGAAATTGATTTCTCTATAGGAATGCTTGAAAGTAATTTTGCATATGCTTCTCTTGATATTGTTCCATCTGACCCTAACAATCCATAAAATGTTGCCATTTACAAGATATTTTAGTGATGCTGAGGAACAACTCTCTTATTTGATAAGAATACAAAAGCGAATTTTGAGCCTCCTCTGCAAAAGTATTACTCCACCCTGCAGGGCTCGAAATTTAAACTCCACTCTCAAGAGAGGAAAACAGTTTTAATAAAATCCATATATTCTACAAGCCTACTCAACTTATCAAATGCAAGTTCTTGGTCTTCAAAAAAAAAAAACCTGGATCAACTGAACCATATTAAAAAATAAATATGTTGGCAAAAAAAAAAGGGTCAAAAAAGACTGGGAGGGTTTATCAAAGCTTGGGATGGTATCTGCAATCCTATAGATCAAGGTGGTTTAGGTATTAAAAACCCTCACCAATTCAATATAGCTCTACTCACAAAACTTGCAAGTAGACTTATTACTGAACAAGATCAATTATGGGTCCAACTTCTTAGAGCCAAATACTTTCCAAATTCCCACCCATTAGAATCCTCTAGAACTTCGAATTTAGCTTGGATTTGGACGAGCATCCAAAAAGGATTATACATGCTAAAGGTGAATTTTATGTGGCAAATAAAAAAAGGAGCTTCGGCTAAAATATAGGAAGACCGATGGATACTGAATATTGACACAATCTCCCAACCTATACTAATTTACAAGAACCGACACCAAAAATGGTTCAAGAGCAGATTAAAGAAGAAAATAAATGGGATCACGAAAAACTGAACAAATATTTCCAACCAGAGGTCAGAGAAAAATTCAAGCAATAAACCCAAAGAGTCAAGAACAAGACAAAATTAGATGGAGGCATCACCATACTGGTAAGCTTTCGGCTAAGAACATATACAACTTTCTAGAAAATCAACCCAAAGATAATGATAACATAATGGAGTTTCCTTGGAAAAAAGTTTGGAAAGTACAAGCTATTCCAAGAATATGATTATTTATTTGGAAATTGTCACAAAAAACTCTCCCAACTTCATCCAGACTTAGAGTCCATAATGCAGCAATTGATACCCAATGCCAGATATGTAATTCTCAAGAACAAGAAACAAATAAACACGTATTCAGGTTTGGTCCGTTTGCTAGAGTTATTTGTGTTAGAGCACTGTTCGGTCGAACTCGCAAGCGATTCTATCTCAAGATTGTTTGTCAAGTTTAGGTGATCATAAGTCTTGATTTCTAGTATACCTATATCTATGTCTCGGATTAGGATAAAATGTGTAGTTGAGCTTTAGACTTCATGGCATTCATCGATTGAAGACGAAGATCTACTGAGGAGATCTTGGAGGAACTTCATCAACAAAAGGTATGTGGAGACTAAAACTTATATATCACTCAGAAGTTTATTCTATTCTATATCATATTGAGACTAAGTCGTATAGCTATACAGACTTTTATATTATACAAATTTGGTATTTCAAGCTGAGTTTAACTCGCCTATATATTTCTCGAAATTTGTGTTGGAGGCTTTTTGCTTTAGCTACGTTCATCATTATACTTGACGAGTTTAGTTGGAAATAATTTATTGGTTGGAAACTAAATAATGAGTCAAAAGTTGATCATGTGAAAATTGCCTTGAAACATCTTACATGATTTATGTGAGACAGTCATTTGATGTCGACTCGAAATGTTTCGTATTGACCATTCGATCACTTGAAAATTACTTATAAGCTAATAGTTTGTGTGAGACAACTATTGTCGTCTTCTAAGGATGTTTCAATGATTGAAATAGGAGTTTAGAACAATTAACCTTTGCCTGGATATATCACAGTATCCATACCAGTATGAAAACTATTGTGGTATGATTCAGGGCTAGAAACCTAGTATGCATACCAGTATGCGAACCGTTTTAACTGCTAAAATCCGGGAACCAAGTACGCATACCAGTATGCGAATGGTTCTACTTGAGTTAGGTCCGGGACGATAGTATGCATACCAGTTTGCGAACTGTCGGACAAGACCAAAGTCTAGAACTTAAGTTTGCGTACCTATTTGCAAACTAAATGGTTAAAATTCTAAAATTGGTTTAGTTTGATTTCATACTCATGAACAACTACATTTATAAATTAAGGAATGCAATCTTTGCAAACCGTGGCTTAATGTTCATGAATTGATTCTTGAATAAGTACTTTGTACAATCATGAATCAAATCCGATTTTTCTTCAATTGTGTCTTGTATACTTATATTAGAATATAAACAATTGAACAACTCTATGGGTAACATAATTAGATTCATTTGATTATCATTTGATCTAGAAGTGTTATATGAATGTGGTTAATACAAAAGTGTTCATATGGCTAACTTCTGTTAACTATTATTGAGCCAACTCAATATACATGTTTAGGTACGGTTACCCATATCTAAATGAAAGTATATTCCATTTGTGTGTAACAAGCTAAGACCATATAACAGTGGAGAGATATTTCTTTGGTTTTAAGCAAACGTAGATTGAATCTTAAATCAGGTTTTCATTGATCTAACAGTGAATATTGATTGCTTTGTTTCTAAGCTATTAAACCCTGATTTGAAGACTATATGTGTGATACTAGTTTGGACTAGAGTCGACTCTCCTTTAACCTAGTTTTTTCCCAAAACCATTATAGGTTCACGACTTAAAGACTTCATTGGGATTTTGAAACCAGACCCAACTATTTTCTTTGTAGTTGCGTGTTCTAATCTTACTTGTTCTATCGTATTGAGTACCATCTCTTCTAATATTTGCTCGAGATTTATCTCTGATAAGTAAGATATAAAAAGTAATGACAAAGCTCTTCGTCTTATTCTTTGTGATTCCACTATAACTTATTCTACTATCATATAGTTAAGTTATTATGAGGTGATTGATATTTCTAGGCTGTTCTTCTGGAATATAAGACCGGATTATCAATTGGTTCATGTTCACCTTAATTTACCAAAACACGGAACAAAACTCATAGGTTTATCTGTGGGAGACAGATTTATCTATACAATATACTTTTCTGTGTGAGACAGATTGGTTTATCAATTCTTTGACTTTGGTTCGTAGCAACTCTTAGTTGTGGGTGAGATCAGCTGAGGGAATCAAGTGCGCAGAATCCGGCGTGGTTCAAGAGGAGTAAGGAACGCGAGTGTACCTTGATCAGTATGAGGTTGGTTAGGGCTCAACTACATTCCAGTCTGAAGTTAACTTGGAGTAGGCTAGTGTCTGTAGCGGCTTAATAAAATGTGGTGTTCAAATCGCGACTAGGTCCCGGTTTTTTGTATTTGTATTTGCGGTTTACTCGTTAACAAAATTTATGTTGTTCGTGTTATTTCTTGTGACGACCCAAATACCAAACCTGCTTATCTTATAGGATTATAACCTAATTAAAGCATCAACACTAGATTACCGATTTTAAGAATCATGATTACATAAAGTGTTAATAACAAAACCCAAACTCTCTGATTCTATATAAATGAAAGTCTTTCGAATGCTAAAATATATTAATGTGTTGTTTACATAATAGAGAAAGAATACGTATAGTAGAAGATGCACAACAATACTAGATTTGATAAAGCTCTAAGCTACGAAACAGATATCTTTGAGCGCTAGATCTCTTCTGAGACTGAAACTGAAGTGGGAACAAGTGAGCACATCATCCCAAAGGGGTTCCCAGTGGAAATTATATAACTCTCAAGTAATCGCTAACATGCTTCACAGTTATAAAAGAATATAAAATTGAAGGATCAAGAAAAATCTAATCATTCAGATACTTATGCATCATGAAGCAAGTGTCACCCTAACCTCGCCAAACTCATTGGAGAAGAAGACGCGATAGCAACCCTAATCAATAATAATAACATCGTCCACACAGAGTGCCCATACAAACCATGATTCAAAATATTATCGTCAAGATCAGAAAGTTAGACAAACAAGTATAATATGCACACGAATGATTTCCCAAAAATAAAATAATATATATAATAACGAAATGGGGAAGAAGCCGCCCTACTAGGTAAATATCGAAACGGGGAATAAGACGCCCTACTATTAATATTGTATATACTATCGAAACGGGGAAGAAGTCTCCCTACTATGATACTACCGAAATGGGTAAGAAGCCTCCCTACTAGAATAATATTCAAACGGGGAAGAATCCACCATACTCAGCTTAGCTAAGAGCTTTGGAGAAATACGGACACTCCTCGCGGGAAAATCATACAACACATATTACACGCACAATTACATTCAAAGCAAACATCGTATAAGCAATTACAATACACACTCATACAGATATTAAAAGTACATCATGCTCGGAAAACAGAAAGAAAGTTCAATGATTATAAGAAGGTTACAGAGTTCCCACCTGATTTGATGACCAGCCACGCCTACCTTGTATTCCTCAATCCACCAGTTCATCATTTGAATCGATCGTTGTTAATATATACTAATTGTTTATCACACAAGCACTCTAAAAACTTATCAGGATCAAATAATGATCACAACATAATTAAATACAAGTCTCCGGTTATAGGCTAATTGAAATAACTAATGATTCTAGTTTTATCAATGGTTCTATAACATGGTATTTAGTGTTCTAGGCATAAATCAACATCTACATATCCAAATGGGATCAAATTAGGTGTCATCGGAAATCCCTTGAAAAACCCTACAACTTTGAAGAAGGAACCGAAAGCTAATTCGGACCATAAGGGGTCCAAAACATCAAAAGAATGAATATGGCCCTAACCCTAGCCCGTGGGCCAAACCGGCATGGTCCACTAAAGCGGCCCACCAAAATAATCAGAAAATATGTCTAAATCATACCGAATCGGGTCGTCTGAGTCATCTGTCTTACTCAGTCGTCTGCTCCACTAGCAGCTCACTGAAAATTCTAACTCTTAACACAGCTTACGGGGTCAACTTCGAAGGTCTCTAGATTACAACCCATATATCTAAACTAAGAAAACTACAACTCATTGGAATCATAGGATTACACTCTACAACTTCTGTGTACTGATTATTTTCTAATTTCCTAACCTATTTCTATCACTCTAATCTTTCATTTTAATGATCAAAGCTATAAAAACTATAAACATCTATTTTGACTTCCTACCTGTCGATCATTCCTAGCCTTCTTCTATTAATACAACAGATCCTCCTTGAGTATCAGGAGAAGATAACTCTAAAACCAAAATATTCTAATAATTAACTAATAACACTAATTAGGTATTAAACGTAACCTAATCCTAATTAGTTACTAATAATTAAATTAATTAGGTTCTTATTATTCCCAGCCTATTATTATGAGTATGGGGTAACCTTATGCTAGACAAAGATCCGGTCAACTTACTTTGACTTCGTGGTCAACGGTGTATCGTCGGTCAATAGTTGTGGTCAACCCCGGTTGACTAAGTTTTGCTCCATCTTCTGAGTCCTGTATCTTCTTCGTCTGGAGTCCGACCGACGCGTTCAAGTAGTCCATTTCGCATAACTTTTCGAGATATATTCAATGGTTCTAGTTTCATCATCGAATTATTATTTGATTAATTTCTATTAATTAATGATCGAGTCACTAGCGGCTAAATCGTCTCTTGACTGATCTAATAGCGTTGCCGATCTTGCGAATCCTTACATTTATTTTTTGAATTATATATGTTTATATAATTGAAATTTCACAGGTTGTGCATAGTTCAATCAATTGGTTCACCCGACCTTTGGTTGTTGAGTATAAATTGATTGACACTTGGACATTGGTCTTTGGTACTGTCCAAGTTATTTCTCATATCAATCGGGCTCACAGAATTTTATCTTCTTGATTACAGATTGTATTGAGAAATTGAGATATAACTCTTTGATATATTTCTTGGTTGAGCTCGCTTTATTAGCTGGTGCTCTTAGAATTATATTGGAGTTAGTCCATACAGATTTTCGAACAAAATATTTGGTGTGGTTGTTGTACCCCCACTTTTTCAATTGGTATTAGAGCAGGAAAACACCTTTAAGACCTCATAAGTCTGTGTTTGTAGAAATATGACTCTATGGACAGAAGTGTTATCTCTGTAAACGTACCACCAGTCTTCGATGGATCAAACTATTTATAGTGGGAAATCGTTATGCGTGCCTTTCCCAAAGCACATGATTTTGAATCATGGGTTCATCTTGTTAATGGCTATAATCCTCCAATAGTTACAGTTAACGGTGTAACTACTCCTAAGGATATTGGTGCATATGATTCTGACGAGATTCTCGCTGTAAAGCAAAATTATGACGGTTTAAATGCGATCATTCATGCCATTGCCCCAGATCTTCAGCACTATGTTACCACATGTAATAAGTCTAAAGATGCTTGGGGTATCTTAAAAACCGTATTTGAATGGAATACCTCTGAAAATGAAGCTAGGCTTCAAAACCTAAATTCTGATTGGGAAAACCTTCGTATGGATGATGTAGATTCATTTGATGAGTTTAATCACAAAGTGTATGAAATTGTTAATGCTTCTTTTGCATTAGGTAAGACTATTCCTGAAAAAAACATTGTGATGAAAATTCTCAGATCGTTTCCAGCTAAATACGATTCTAAGAAACATGCCATCGTTGAAGGAAATAACCTTGAAACACTTTCCAGAAATACTCTTGTTGGAAAGCTAAACATTTTTTATTTTGAATTGAGTAAAAGAGACAAACTTCATATGTATTGAAATCTTGTTGCTACATCTGATGTAAAGTCTCTATGTCCTGAATTAATTATTACAAAGGATGAGAATTGCTTTGAAAAAGCGGGGGTGTAACAACTACACCCAATATTTCGCTTAGCAATCTGTATGGAAAAACTCTAATATACTTTCAATAAAATCAACTAGACAGCCAGACTCAATCTTAAGAAAAGTATATCAAAGAGTTACATCTCAATTTCTCAATTCAATCCACAATCAAACAAATAGGAATTTTCGAGCCTGATTGTATAAGAGAAATAACTTGAACGGTACCAAAGACCAATGTTCAAGTGACAATCAATTCGATCAACAACCCAAAGGTTGGATTCAAGAACTGATTAAACTTAACGCACAACCTGTGATATTTCTATTAAATATAAACAAATATAATGCGAAAAACAAATAACACAGACACCAGAAATTTTGTTAACGAGGAAACCGCAAATGTAGAAAAACCCCAGGACCTAGTCCAGATTTTAACACCACACTGTATTAAGCCGCTACAGACACTAGCTTACTCCAAGTTAACTTCGGACTGGAATGTAGTTAATCCCAAACCAATCTCACACTGATCAAGGTACAATCGCGTTCCTTACGCCTCTAGAACCACGCCGGATTCTGCGCACTTGATTCCATTAGCTGATCTCGCACACAACTAAGAGTTGCTATGACCCAAAGTCGAAGACTTGATAAACTGATCTATCTTATACAGAAAAGTCTATTATATAGATAAATCTGTCTCCCACAGATAAACCTATGAGTTTTGTTTCTTCTTTTGATAAATCAAGGTGAACAAGAACTAATTGATATACCAGACTAATATTCCCGAAGAACATCCTAAAAATATCAATCACTCTCACAATAATCTTAATCGTATGGTAGCGAAACAAGATATTGTGGAATCACAAATGATGAGATAAGATGCTTGTGACTACTTTTTATCTTGCCTATCAGAGATTAAATCTTAAGAAAATATTAGAGAAGATATTACTCAATCACGATAGAAAATAATTAATGAGATCAGAACACGCAACTACAGAGAAAATAGTTGGGTCAAGCTTCACAATCCCAGTGAAGTCTTGAAGTCATTAACCTACAGGGTTTCGTGAAAAACCTAAGATTAAAGGAGAATCGACTCTAGTCGCAACTAGTATCACACATGAGGTGTGGGGATTAGGTTTCCCAGTTGCTAGAGTTCTCCTTTATATAGTTTTCAAATCAGGGTTTGATAGCTTTGAAACAAAGCAATCAATATTCACCGTTAGATGAAACCTAATCTAAGAGCCAATGTAAGTTTGCTTGAAACCAAAGAAATATCTCTCCATCATTAGATAGTCTTAGCTTGTTACATACAAATAAAATGTACCTTCATTTAGATATGAGTAACCATACCTAAACGTGTACACCTTGTTGGATCAACAATAGTTAACCAAAGTTAGCCATATGAATACTTTCTTATCAACCATATTCATCTTATCAAAAACTAGTTCAAATGACTAAAATGAAACCAGTTATAGAGTTGTTCAATTGTTTATATTCTCATAGAAGTATACAAGACACAATTGAAGCAAAATCGATTTTGATTCACTCGAATCAAGTCATGAATATTATAGCCATGGTTTTCAAAAGATTGCATTCCTTATTATATAAATGTATTAGTTCATGAAAAAACCGATTCTAGAACTTAACCCACTCAGGTATGCAAACGGGTACGCATACTTAAGTAGCCGGACTTGGACTGTGTCTGATAGTATGCGAATATGTACGCATACTATCACACATCCAAAACAACAGTTAAATTAGTATGTGTACAGGTATGTATACAAAAGTTCCTGGACTACAACTAAGTTCGCGTATGCATACGGGTATGCATACCAAGGCTCCCGGACTTTACCTGACCTTCCCAGTATGCATACGGGTATGCATACTATACCAGTCTTGGATCAACATATATGCAAGTACGAAATGTCTATGTCTATAAACCAAATATGGTTAAGTGTTCTAAACTCTATTTCAATCATTGAAACATTCTTATAGGATGACAATTGTTATTTTCACTAGCTATTAGCATCAAAGAGATTTTCAAGTTACTGAAATAATCAATACGAAACATTCCGAGTCTACATCAAATGAATGTATCACACAAATCATGTAAAATGTTACTTGGCGATTTTTACATGATAATCTTTTGACTTTCATCAAGAATATAAGATGAACTTGGTTGAAGCAAAAGCTTACCAACACATATTTCGAGAAATATGTAAGCGAGTTAAACTCAGCTCGAAATATCAAATGTGTATAATCGAATACTATATAATAATATGACTTTTGTCTCAAGAAGGATATAAAGTAGAAATAGACTTTTTGACTGATAGACGAGTTTCAGTCTCCATATACCTTTTGTCGATGAATTTCCACAAGCTCTCCTTAGTAGTTCTTCATCTTCAATTGATGAACGCCGTGAAATCTAAAGTTCAACTACACAATCTATCATAGTCTGAGACATTACTATAAGTAGACTAGAAATAAAGACTTATAGTTTTGATCACTAAACTTGACAAACAAGCTGGAGATAACAACGCTTGCGATTTCGACCGAGCAGTGCTCTAACATGCTTTAATTCAACTCTTTCACTGTTTGTACAACAGTTAAAGAAAACTCTTAGACAGAGAAATAGAAAGCCTCGAATTTTTTTGTCTTCAATCAATGAGACGGATATAAAAGCTCACAAAGGCTATGATAATTGAACTTGTTCTCAGTGCTATAAAAGTGTTCATAATATCTCTAGTTATCCTAAGAAGAAGGTTAGTAAGTTAACCAAAGTATGGATGGAAACCCTTGACTACTTTTCTTAGGAAGAAGTCGTGAAAGTTATCTCACCTACTTTGCTAATAATCACACTTATCTATCTAACAACTCTGATTATTCCATAATAAATGATCTAACTTCCTCAGAAAAGAAAATTGATCTTTTGACCAAAGAATTGTACTCAATGATTCAACTGAATAAGGAAGCCTGGATTAAAATGATTGATGATCTGGAATGTCAACTGAAAAAATTAAGATAAGAGAATGCGACATCTCGCAATAGTGATTTCAATAAGAATAATCAATTATCTTCGATAAACTCTTTTAAACCCAATCATCATACCACTCCTGAAATTATATCTTTTTCAATCCGCTAGCTCTTGTAGTGAGAATGTCATAATAAAATACAATGGCACGACAAATCAGTTGTCTCCTTTGTGTAATAATCAAGATCACCCAGATAAGGTTTGCCCAAAGGTTCTTGAAAAATATTCTTCTATTAATTTATCTCATCAGAAGAAGAAAAGAAAATCTCAGAAGAAATCTACATCACTTTCGAAAGAGATATTCAGAACCTTTCATAGTTTGCGGAAATAGATAAATAGGGCTTTCAGAACACTGCAGGAAAGGAAAGTGTCTATATGTGATCTTCCTTCCATAAAGATAAATCAGAAACAAGGAATAAAGAAATCATCCTCTTCTCATAAGAACCCACCTGATCCTTTATTGGATGGGAGAAATTACAAATTGTAATAGGTTCGGAGATTGTTCTTGTTTTTTCCGTTGGACAAGAACCATAATCTTCAAGAGGGCTCTGAAAATATTTTTGTTGCTTCTACTGACTTTTTTATGTACCTTCTTATTCTAGTTGTCTAATTTATGTTATTGAGCCAAGAACCGTTTCTGTGTAAACGATCTACCTATTAAAGTCCATTTTAAGGATATCCAAAATTCTGTTAGGGTTTTGGTCAAAGGTTTTTTTTTGGTGATTTATCTCATATCATCCTCTTTTTAAGTTGGAAGATTTTATTCCTTGATGAAAGCATTTCATTTAATTTTTCTATCATGTCCTCATCAAGTCTTTCTAGTAAAGAAGATGATGTCTGAATTGTTCTTTTTCCCTCTAAGAAAGTTCGTTTCGATTCTTCTGATAATGAGATGTGTCAATAAAAACGTGATTCCTCCTCAGATATGAATCCCACTGTCTCTCATTTTGATAATATCTCATTAACCATGAATCTCGTCTTGGAACAAGTACGTGCCTTAAAGAGTGAACTCGAATCTTCAACCAAAAGACTTAAGGACAAGATGGATAATCTCGAATACATGATTGATATAATCGAGGATGAGTTTGATGATTGTAGGGAATATGAGAAGAGTCTTCAAAGTAAGTGAAATGTGTTTAAGTTCTTACTAGAATTAATAATGTCTTGGAAACTTCTTATGAGAATTTATTCTTGTATATTAAGAAGGATAACTGGGGGGTTTGGAATAGAAAATATTGTGATTACACATAGCTATTGCCAACTATTTTCATCTTGCAATGTTTTAGATTTATTTATTTAAATTCTAAGTTATTTGGAAGATGATTTTGCAGTATTAATCTTTTTGGTTTTATATATTGCAAAAATATTATGGGATATGTGTGTTTATGTCCGTGAACTATGATTATCTCATATGGTCGTTAAGTCTATTACGTCAGTATGAAAATATTTATAAAAAATAGAGTGAACTTTTGAATATTCTACAATATTGATCTTTCCATGATCCACTTCTATGTGAAAGTACTGTATGGATTTGTAAGTTTTCTTATGTTGAGCATTTCCGATTAAATTATTCATTAAGGTCCTCTTGTGTTTAATTTATTCGAGTTTTTTGGATACAAATTCATGTTCCATGTGATTTGATAATGTCCAAAGAAATCCTTCTTTTCTTGTAAAAAGAAGGTCGCTCTTGTTGTTCTTTCGGGAATGGCATTTTATGGGGGAGAGTTCTTAATTGAACTTGTGCTTAATTTCCAAATCTTTGTGGGGAGTGCGGCTGTGGAATATTGTTGAGTTATCGTGTATCTTTATAAACTCCTTGATGAATACACTAAGTTTCGACTATGTGAAATCATTGAAACCAAGTTGATATGTTCTCTTTTAGTCATGAATAGTCTCTTTGAGAATTTCATTATAATCCCGCTAGTCTTCGTACCTTTGCCAATTTATATTGACAAAAAGGAGGAGAATTATTTTGTAGCTCAAAATACATACATATGGTTTACTAATCATTATGTAAGGGGGAGTAGTTTTCATTGTGAGATTAAGTATTGACTGTGAGGGGGGGGGGGGGGTACACATCACCATAGTATTATTGTCAAAGTTGTGATACAATTAAATTTTGATGTTGTATAATAACACTATGACACAGAATAACAATAATTGAGAACAACTGTTTTCTTATGGTTATGGCTAAGGATCTTCAACAACAATGATGCTGAGTTGAACACATTCAGAGTTACTAGAGTGCTTGGAGTGACGAAGAATACAAGGAATGTTAAAGAACCAAGGAAATCAAGCATGTTTGATAAGAAGCTACAAAGTTTATTTATTTTGTAATCCATATGTATTGATAGTTTTGTCATTAAAACTGACAAAGGGGGAGATTGTTAGAGCACTGCTTAGTCGAACTCGCAAGCGTTTCTATCTCAAGCTTGTTTGTCAAGTTTAGGTGATCAAAACTATAAGTCTTGATTTCTAGTCTACTTATAACTATATATCGTATTACGATAGAATGTGTAGTTGAGCTTTAGACTTCACGGCGTTCATCGATTGAAGACGAAGATCTGCTAAGGAGAGCTTGGAGGAACTTCATCAACAAAAGGTATGTGAAGACTAAAACTTATCAATCACTCAGAAGTATATTCTATTCTATCTCCTATTGAGACTAAGTCGTATAGCTATATAGACTTTTACATTATACACATTTGATATTTCGTGCTGAGTTTAACTAGATTATATATTTCTCGAAATATGTGTTGCAAGATTTTTGCTTTAGCTACGTTCATCATTATACTTGACGAGTTTAGTTGGAAACAATTTATTTGTTGGAAACTAAATAAAGAGTCAAAAGATAATCAAGTGAAAATTGCCATGAAACATCTTACATGATTTGTGTGAGATGGTCATTTGATGGCTACTCGGAATGTTTTCATTCGATCACTTGAAAATTACTTATAAGCTAATAGTTTGTGTGAGACAGCTATTGTCGTCTTTTATGGATGTTTCAATGATTAAAATGGGAGTTTAGAATAATTAACCTTTGTATGGATACATCACAGTATGCAAACTGTTGTGGTATGATTCAGGTCCGGAAACCTAGTTTGCATACCAGTATGCGAACGATTTTAATTGTTAACTCTGAGAACCAAGTATTCATACCAATATGCGAACGGTTCTACCTGAGTTAGGTCCGGGACGACAGTATGCATACCGGTTTGCGAACTGTCGGACAAGACCAAATTCCAGAACTTCAAGTTTGCGTACCCGTTTGCAAACTAAGTGGTTAAAGTTCTAAAATCGGTTTAGTATGATTTCATACTCATGATCAAGTACATTTACAAATTAAGGAATGCAATATTTGCAAGCCGTAGTTTAATGATCATGAATTGATTCTTGAATAAGTACTTTGTACAATCATGAATCAAATCCGATTTTGCTTCAATTGTGTCTTGTATACTTCTACGAGAATATAAAAAATTGAACAACTCTATGAGTAACACAATTAGATTCATTTGATCTATAAGTGTTAAATGAATGTGGTTAATACAAAAATGTTCATATGGCTAACTTCGGTTAAGTATTATTGAGCTAACTCAATATACACGTTTAGGTACGGTTACCCATATCTAAATAAAGGTATATTTCATTTGTGTGTAACAAGCTAAGTCTATCTAACGATGGAGAGATATTGCTTTGGTTTTAAGCATACTTAGCTTAAATCTTAAATCAGGTTTTCATCTAACGAAGAATATTGTTTGCTTTGTTTCTAAGCTATCAAACCCTGATTTGAAGACTATGTAAGGGAGAAATTTATCAACTGGAAAACCTAATCCACACACTTCTTTGTGATACTAGTTGCGACTATAGTCGATTCTCCTTTAACCAAGGTTTTTCCTAAAACCATTATAGGTTAACGACTTGAAGACTTCATTGGGATTTTGAAGCCAGACCCAACTATTTTCTCTGTAGTTGGGTGTTTTGATCTTACTTGTTCTATAGTATTAAGTACTGTCTTCTGTAAGACTTGCTCGAGATTTATCTCCGATAGGTAAGATATAAAAAGTAATCACAAAGCTCTTCGTCTTATTCTTTGTGATTCCACAATAACTTCTTCTACTACCATATAGTTAAGTTATTGTGAGGTGATTGATATTTCTAGGTTGTTCTTTGGGAATATAATACCGGATTTTCAATTGGTTCCTGTTCACCTTGATTTATTAAAAGACGGAAGAAAACTTCATAAGTATATCTATGGGAGACATATGTATCTATCAGAATAAACTTATATGTGTGAGACAGTTTTGTTTATAAGTCTCCGACTTTGGGTTGTATCAACTCTTAGTTATGGGTGAGATCATCTAAGGGAACCAAGTGCATAGAGTCCTGCTGGGATACACAGACGTAAGAAACGCAACTGTACCTTATTCGGTGTGAGACTTGGTAAGGGCGCAAATGCATTCCAGTTCGAAGTTAATTACTTGTAATAGGCTAGTTTCTGTAGCAAATTAATACATCGTGGTTGATAGACACATTTTTATGTCTGATATAATCTCAATTGTATATATTGTTAGTGCTAGATTTTGTATTTATTATGGATTTTTGTGTCTTTGTAGGTATTTTTGGAGAAATACACTTGTGCGGAGAAATCAGCTCGAAAAGTTGATAAAGTCAACCGAAGGGGTGTCCCGTTGATAAGGAGCATCCAATGTTATTTGCACCCAAAAATTACTATTTCTACCCCAATTGCTAAAGGGAGACCGTTTCTGTTAAGGGGCACCTTTCTTCATCGTTTAAATTATAAATTTGGCGGGAAAGTCAAGCAGTCACATGCATAATTTTCTGTTCGAATTTGAGGGAAGGTATGGGGAGATTCAATGGCAGGATTGCGTTGGGATGGGCTTGTTGGAGCTTGACAGGGTTAGTAAGAATGATTGGATCGACTGAACTGGGCTGTATCATCGAGGTCAAGCTACACATAGGAGGGAAGAATAATATTCACCTGCGAACTCCCTGAGTTGGATTTAGACGAGATGTTCTCATGGATTTTATTCGAACCAAGTTATTTTGGGCCTGGTTTGATGAAACAGGGATGGTAATAGAGATTAAATCGAAACAGGAGAGGATTAGCATTAGTTCTCCACAAAACAGGGGATAAGAAAGTTACGGGAAGTTTCGGCTTATATTTGGAAGTTATGTGGATTGGAAGGTGCGAATATACTCTGAAAGATTTGTTTATATCCTAGAGAAGGTTTGACAGCTACAAAGACGCATAAAGAAGTTCACAGAGAGGAAAGTCCCATGATTTTCGGTAAAAGAAAACAAATTATAAACCAAAGATTTTACGCGAGATTGAGGGACCGGAGGTGTATAAATAGTTGAGGAGAATTCCAGAGAAGGGGGTCGAGAGTTTGGGGGACGAATAGAAGGCTGCAGAGTCGAGAAGAAGAAGTGAATAAAATCATCATATTTGTTGCTGCACGAGGAAGAAGAAGGAAGACACCGTTGGCTATACTTTCAAAATTCAATATATTTGTAACATTTTCCAACTATTATTTCTGTTAAGAAATCTCTGTAACAGTCGGCTCTGTAACAGAGGGTTTTGTAACAATTATATCTGTTAAAACTCGATTTTTCTTCAATAAAACACCTATTCATCTATGCGTTATATTTTTGAGCGTGTTTTTGATATGAGGAGCTAAACCCCAACACTAGGACGACGGAGGAAGCCATGTTTCACAATTGCTTGGTAACTATAATGATTCTTCATGACTTTTTGCATTGATTTAATTGTTTTATAATTTTTATTAATTAGTTGTGATTTTGTCTAATGACGTATGCTTAGACTTAGAGCTTTTGATGCGTCATGCTTATGATTTACAATTAATATTTTACAAAATCTACTTTTGGCAAAGAAAAGAGTCAACAAAAAGAGCTATAATTGTTATGAATCATATATGAACCAATTGAATGTGATTAATGGTGAAATCCAAAGTCCTAGTACTTATTGATCTTGTGACATCTTTTGTATATATTTTCTATTATTAAATCTGAAATCAAATCTTTACAAGTCTTTGAACGAACTTTTACTACCACTATCACAACCACATCAATATTTGGCTCCGTCGACGCGGACTTGTATTTAGATTTGTTTTAGGTTTATTTTTATTTTTATTATTTTTTGTTCTCTTTTACGCCTTTGGTATTTTTCGATTCTTTTCAGATTTGGAGCAAATCTACAAGGAAATAAAAACTGCTATAAAAGGAAAGCGAAGCCAAAGAAGGAAAGAAAAGAGGAATCAAAAAAGAGTGAAGAAGATTTTGTATATAGTTTTTATTTTTAGAAACTGTAAATATGGTTTTATTTTTTTAATTTTTACATTTTTATTTTTTTGGACTTTATTTTTGGACTTGGACATTATTATTTTTAAACCCTAAGGAAGGGTTAAGATTAAATATAAATTGTTTACAGGGAAGGACGACATCTACGATACTGTCTCGGCCCCTTCTGTACGTACACTGACATTGGAGTCGGTGGCTTGAGTCGACTTCAACGGTTCATCGCCCGTATGGTACGGGAGGTAAGACTCTCTCCACCCATGAATCCCCTATCAGTGGAATTTATTTTGTGTGACAACTCACACCCCTGCAATAGAATGTCGAACTGGTATTACAATAGCCAATACAACGAATATGCGAGTGAGTTTCAAAATGGACGTTACTACTATGACCATACTATGAATAGTAGTTGGGAACATCAACCTTTTCAAGGTTATGTCTCATACCATGATTAGCCCAATTACTATCCACACACGCACCAGTCATACGAGCAAAATTCTAATATTTCTCCTTTAGAAGAGTCTCTCAGGAAATTAGAGGAGTCAACACGTAAGTTAGCTAAGATGAATAAATTAGTTTATGACGAAAGAGAACTTTCTATAGAGTAATCCCTCAAGATGATAGCTGGGACGAACGAAAGAATTGCTCGAAATAATCTTAATTTCCAATACAGTGTTTCCAATAATACCCTTGAAAATGAGGATAGTTATTTGCATAATAAAGATGACGAGGATAAAATTGGTAACACTACTTGTTTAAATGAGGTTAAACCATTTTCATGTTATTATAATGATGATTATGATGAGGATAGTGTTGATGAAGAATTTGAAATAAGTAAGCATAGTGATCAGGAATTTGTTACTCCAATTGAGCTTAATAATGATAATGTTTCTAGTTCAAATCCAAATAATTTTAATAATTATTCACCTATTCAAAAGGACGAGGATTTGACTAGAGATACCCCATTTTTAGATGATGTAGTATTTCCTTTTGATTACGAAGACAATAATGGTTTAGAGGAACGAGTTTCTCCTAAGAATATTGTTTTAGAGTCTAGCGATTTAGAAACATTAGTCTTAGTCAAAGAAAATGAACTCGTACAGATGAGTGAGGATGAACCTGACTTAGAAGAATCAATTGACCATTTTCAGGAATCAGATGACCTTGAAATTAGGGAATTTGTGACTAGTTTTTCTAGAGACACTGAAAACTCTAAGTTTGGGGGTGATTATCATTCTCCATGTGCTTTAACTCTTAGAAAGATCCCTCATTTGGGACTTGACATATGTGCCTCAACCAATTTACAAGATTATCTTCATACACGTTTTCCTGAACCTAGTGATGTCAATAAGAAAGTTCAGTTGTTAGAAACCCGTCCTCTGGTTGATGTGGTTTACCCATGCTATAATACTCAGATCGATTTTGTTTTCCCACCAAATATTTTTCAACCAATTGTGGGAACGTATAAGTTTCAGATGTGTCAATTATTTAGTTTTGAGACTAAACCTAAGTACCTTAGGAGATTAAAATTGACAAATTTTCTGAAGACCATCACTTTCATCATGGTCAATTGTGTGAGTCAAAACTGATTGACTTTAAGGATCCACAATTATTCAGGTTATTATTATGTGCTTCTAAGTTTTTACTTGAGTTTTTAGAGACTCTAATACCTGAACCGGATCTTAGCTTTGAGGAATTCCATCATATGAAAATATTTCATCTAGACCCTTTCATAGATCCTGAACCTAAACCACAGCTAGATATAGTTGTCTTAAACAGGAAACTAAACAAGGGTTTGCTTTATTTGTCCATTTTATGTTGCAGATTCCTTTTACTTGTGATAGCTTTATTTGGTTTTGATGACCCACAGATATTTTAGCTATTACTTTATAATTATATGAGGTGACTAATCCTTTCTATGTCTGGCTGAATACTTTAAACTTAGCACTTCTTGGGAGGTAACCCAATATTCATGCGACACGGTAATATCTTTCCTTATCTATTTTGCTTCAAATGGTAACAGTTTCTCCTTGTTCATGTTTTTAATTTTATCTTTAGAACATTGAGGACAATGTTAGATTTAAGTTTGGGGGTATGGGAGAAACTTTTTAGTTGCATTATTAAACTCCAGACCCTAGAAATTTATGCTTATTAAGGATGGCACTAACCAATCTAAGTGATGGTATTTTGGTTATAGGAGTTGAGGAACCAATCTGATTAGATGGCAACATCTAAAGAGTCTATTCATAAAAGCACAGAGCTCAGGTGTTAGAAATAACATGATAGTTTCACCATATCTCGTTGAGTCCTTTTCATTTAAATTCTTTTCTTCTATAAACTTTTGGAAAAATTTTTTTATTTTATTTTATTTTTAAACTATGTTTCTCTAAGTGACTAGGTGGGGCTCACGAATCAAGTTGTTATCAATGCTAGGTTGAATTAGAGTGATTGAGATACCAAAAAAAACACACACACACACACAACAACAGAAAAATATAGTCGCAGAATCCGTGGCCTTTTCTTTCAAATTCTATACCTTTTGTCACAATTTCCGTAACAATTATTTAGAGTTCGCAACAGTTCTGTTAAGGTCTCTGTAACAGTGGGTTCTGTAACAATTATATCTGTTACAAACTCGCTGCTTTAGTAGTTTTCTATTGTTTTTCACCCTTTTGAGCTGTGAACACCTACTTTGAGCACGTGAATAACATGAGGAGATAAACCCCTTAGCTGAGGCGATGGAGGAAGACTTTTTTCCAATTATTATGTGGCAATTTCTATTTTAATTATTTTTGCATTTTCTTATATGATTTTGTGCCTTGAATAAAATAGTTTTAAGGATTATAATTGAATATTTGTGATGTCTTTTGATAGAGCATGCTTAACCTAGAGTTCTTGATGTTCTATGCTTCAGATTTACAATTGTTACTTTGAAAATCTACTTTTGCAATATTAGAATCACTTCAAACGGAAAAGAATTGCATGATATTAATTAGATTGAATCACTGATAATTGGCTAATGGTGGAATCCTGAGTCTCAGTGCTTTTTAAAATCTTGATACAACCTTCTTTAAGTTTTCTAGCTTTAATTGAATCTAAAAATCATCCTTTACAAGTCTGAGTGAACGACATCTTTACTACCACTTTCTATAACAACATAAAAATCACATCAATTTTTGGCGCCGGTGCCGGGGAAATAAAAGCATATAGCTCAGGTGTTAGAAATAACATGATAGTTTCACCATATCTCGTTGAGTCCTTTTCACTTCTGTTTTTATTTTATTTTGTTTCTAAACTATGTTTCTCTAAGTGATTAGGTGGGGCTCACGAATCAAGTTGTTACCAATGCTAGGTTGAATTAGAGTGATTAAGATACCAAAAAAAGAAAAAAGAAAAAAATATTGAGACTAGACCATCAGACCAAACTGAATAAATTCAATAAAGTCGACCACTGGTACCCTTGTATATGCCAGTTGTGTTGACCTAGAGTTAGGATTATTAACCACTGGTTCCCTTGTATATGCCAGTGTGTTGATATTAGTCAGACCGGTATCTCAGTCCATTAGGATAGGTTCATTTTGGAAGAAGCCTTCAGACAGATATGGGAAACACCGTTCACTTAGTAAACATCAAAACCATCTATGTTTTTCCTCTACATCCATCTTCTTGATATATCCATGTGATTAGTTTTAACTCCGGATATTGATGTCCATAGTGAGACTATCTGAGTAGAGCTTTGTGACTTATATATGAATTTTAGTATGCTTGAGTGCAAACTCGTGTACAATAATTGGAATTTTTCATCAGGGTACTTCCTCCTGTAGTCAATAAGTATGCCAACCAAGGAGATTCTTTAATGCCTTCCAAGGTTCTGTGTAGATAGCTAGGGTATGTAGTGTAAAGGTTTTGTGGGTATACCTCTGGTAAGACCTCCCGAGACTATAACTCGGCCACTAGGGCCACCTAGGGGTTTAAAGGCTTGTTGCATGCGCTAAATGCAACCGACGATGCCTGCGACAGTGAGTTAGGATTTTATTTTCTAGATTTGATTCGCTCGAGGACTAGCAAATAATAAGTTTGGGGGTATTTGATAGACACATTTTTGTGTCCGATATAATCTCAATTGTATATATTGTTAGTGCTCGATTTTGTATTTAATATGGCTTTTTGTGCCTTTGTAGGTGTTTTTGGAGAAATACACTTGTGCGGAGAAATCGGCTCGAAAAGTTGATAAAGTCACCCGAAGGACACCATGCTATTCGGATCCCCGTTTTGGATAAGGGGTACCCCGTTGATAAGGAGTATCTAATGTTATTTGCACGCAAAAAATACTATTTCCACCCCAATTGCTAAAGGGAGACCGTTTCTGTTAAGGGGCACCTTTCTTCATCGTTTAATTTATAAATTTGGCGGGAAACTCAAGCAGTCACATGCATAATTTTCTGTTCGAATTTGAGGGAAGGTATGGAGAGATTCAATGGAAGGATTGCGTTGGGATGGACTTGTTGGAGCTTGACAGGGTTAGTAAGAATGATTGGATCGACTGGACTCGGCTGTATCATCGAGGTCAAGCTACACAGAGGCGGGAAGAATCATATTCACCTGCAAACTCCCTGAGTTGGATTTAGATGAGATGTTCTCATGGATTTTATTTGGACCAAGTTAGTTTGGGCATGGTTTGATGAAACCGGGATGGTAATAGAGATTAAATCGATACAGGAGAGGATTAGAATTAGTTCTCCACAAAACAGGGGATAGGAAAGTTACGAGAAGTTTCGGCTTATATTTGGAAGTTATATGGATTGGAAGGTGCGAATATACTCTGAAAGATTTTTTTCTATGCTAGAGAAGGTTTGACAGCTACAAAGATGCGTAAAGAAGTTCACATAGAGGAAAGTCCCATGATTTCCGGTGAAAGAAAACATATTATAAACCAAAGATTTTACACGAGATTGAGGGACCGGAGGTGTATAAATAGTTGAGGAGAGTTCCAGAGAAGGGGGTCGAGAGTTTGGGGGACGAATAGAAGGCTGCAGATCCGAGAATAAAAAGTGCATAGAATCATCATATTTGTTGTTGCATGAGGAAGAAGAAGGAAGAAACCGTTGGCTATACTTTCAAAATTCAATATATTTGTAACAGTTTCCAACTATTATTTCTGTTAAGAAATCTCTATAACAGTCGGCTCTGTAACAGCGGGTTCTGTAACAATTATATCTGTTACAAACTCGATTTTTCTTCAATAAAACACCTATTCAGCCATGCGTTATATTTTTGAGCGTGTTTTTGATATGAGGAGCTAAACCCCAACACTAGGACGACGGAGGAAGCCATGTTTCACAATTTCTTGGTAACTATAATGATTCTTCATGACTTTTTGCATTGATTTAATTGTTTTATAATTTTTATTAATTAGTTGTGATTTTGTCTGATGACGTATGCTTAGACTTAGAGCTTTTGATGCGTCATGCTTATGATTTACAATTAATATTTTACAAAATATACTTTTGGCAAAGAAAAGAGTCAACAAAAAGAGATATAATTGTTATGAATCATATATGAACCAATTGAATATGATTAATGGTGAAATCCAAAGTCCCAGTACTTCTTGATCTTGTGACATCTTTTGTATATATTTTCTATTATTAAATCTGAAATAAAATCTTTACAAGTCTTTGAACGAACTTTTACTACCACTATCACAACCACATCAGTGGTGTTCAAATATGGACTAGGTCCCAGGGTTTTTCTGCATTTGCGGTTTCCTCATTAACAAAACTTCTGGTATCGGTGTTATTTCTTTTCCGGGTTATATATGTTTATATAATTGAAATATCATAGGTTGTGCGTAGTTCAATCAATTGGTTAATCCGACCTTTGGTCGTTGAGTATAAATTGATTAACACTTGGACATTGGTCTTTAATACCGTCCAAGTTATTTCTCATATAAATCGGGCTCACAGATTTCTATCTGTTTGATTGTGGATTGTATTAAGAAATTAAGATATAACTCTTTGATATATTTCTTTGGTGAGCTTGCTTTATTAGATGGTGCTCTCAGAATTATATTGGAGTTAGTCCATACAGATTTCCGAACGAAATATTGGGTGTGGTTTTTGTACCACCGCTTTATGAATTTGGTTCAGATTATCACAAGAAAATAGTATCCCAAGAAATAATACGGAATCAATGGATACCTGGATTAAAGATTGGTTATCAGACCCAGATTTAGTTCAGTTCGAGGGAGAAATAGCCACAACCCCATGGTTTATATTGAAACATAGATGTTCAGTTATTTCTGAAAAAAACAATCCAGATCCTATAAATATGATTGATCAAATTAATAGGTATTAGCAATATACCTCCCTAAAAGTATACGAAAGGGAATCATCAAACAATAAAGAGAGGATTTAATTAGATATAGATGGTCTGACATAAACACAGATTGGATTATATTTATCGATGCCTCTTTTAGAAAAGAATATTCTACCATGGGTTACCCTTTTATTCTTTACTCAGTGGATTAAAAAACTTTCATTATGCACATATTTACAGGGTCAGAGTAGGCTACTTCGGTATTTCATGCGGAAAAAAAAATCCTTACTTAAGGCAGTTACTTGGTGAAAAGAGAACATTTTATCAAGCATTTATATCATCATCGATTGCAAAGTTATGCCAGACAACATCGAAAAGGCTAGCATAGAGCTCTCTTTGGACAACAGAAAACACTTTGCAAGAGGCCAAGGTAATTGTGAGAGAATTACCCCAAGCGACGGTGAATTATATAAATAGACATAACTCAACGACGGACTTTATCGCTAAGGAAACGAGGTTAAAAAAACCTCCAACATATGTCTTCAAAGTTATAACAAAGAGTATAAAAATCTAGTATTTATTCCAATATTTTTAATAAAAATGAAATTATAAACTTGTTGTACTACATTTGTTAATTAATATATTCCATCTTCGATTAAAAAAAGGTTAGGATATGGCATTTTATAAATATTTTCGTTACTTCAATTTAATTGCTGCTGGTCAAATATCGGAGCAAAAATTTACTTGAATCCAAAATGTGCGTTGTGGCCCAAAAATTATAATAAAAAAACCCACCATGAACCAGAGTATGACTCGTGACTGCATTATATTTACCACTGTGTCTCAATCTGGGTTACACTGACATAAACACAGTGATGCAGACACGACGCGGACGCGGACACGAACAAATTCTCAAAAATTAGGACGTTGACACGTTATGAAATTAGTGATATTTCCTACTAAATTGTATATATTATGAATGTAATTTCTCAACAATCCTAATAAATTATTAATAAATAACACATTTGTGTAAGAATAAGCATATATACTAGTAACACGATTCATATACAAAAAATTCAGTCATTTTTAGTAGACGTTTATACTAAAGTAAATAGTGACATATGTATGTGATGTCACTGATGTGTCTGTCCTGAAGACGCGTGCATCCAAGTGTTTGACATAGTCTGACGCGGACATGTGACCATTTTAGGCGCGTCCGTACTACCCATGTCTTAATAATATATATTTTAATGTAAAATTAATTTTATCTTTTGCTTTCGCCATTAGGGATGTTCACGGTCGGTTTCAGCTCGGTTTCCAGCCAAACCAAAACCGAAACCAATACCATCGGTTTCTAAAAATCTTACCATCACCGAACCATTAACCATCGGTTCCTTTTCTAAACGGTTTTAGTTGATTTCGGTTATGTCTTTTTCATTCCGTCGAAAATCTATTTTACGGTATAGACGCGACTGCCAAGGAGAGGGGAGAGACTAAAAGTAGGCCTAACCCAGAGATAGCTGGACACCCATAATTGGTGCGGAGTTGTTGGTTAGTTCCATTGGGTTAATGAAAAACCGACAATATATCAGTTTTCTGAAACTGACAGTTCAAACTATAAATAAATTAATCACAATTGATTTTTTCAACCTACCTGCAGAGTGTAATTAATACACAAGCATAGTTCATAACTCAAGGCATAATTCAAAAAATAAACATTACAAATTCAAAAAACATAAACTCCAAATTCTGCATGCTTCAAATTCCATATTCAAATCATAACTGCATTTGCAACTCCAAATTTTTCAGGAACATTTCATCAATGACTCTCAATGTAGTGAATACAATATAATGAACATATAGAAACAACTTTAGGTACTTGATTATTGATTGAAGAAAAAGAGAAGAGAATAATTGAGAGATTGAGAATAGGGTTTGAGAGGGAGGTAGAGAAAGAGACGAGTTAGATGAAGGAAAAGATATTGAAAATTCATTAACTGGTTGTCCGTATCACCTAAAACCACAAGATAAATATAAGGACGACACTCATCCGGCCAGTGTACGAGACATATGATTAAAACACAAAAGAAAAACAGTTAATACACACTATATAAGTTTACTAAGGGAAACAACACAAGAAGGTTATCCCATAACAATATCATGACCAAAGGGACATGACAAATACCCTCTACTTTAAAAGATCCTTGTCCTCAAGGATCAGATTTGGAAACTATGTCTTTATTAACTGTTTATCCTCCCAGGTTGCCTCAAAATCAGGCAGGGCTTTCCATTTCACCAGAACCTGAGATATAACTTGATGATTCTTCATCATATTTCTGGTATCCAGAATATTATCAGGAATCATTTGTAGTTGTCCATTGTTGTCATTTGCAGGTAAGAGTGTCTGAGCCACTACCCCAGTGCCTAATTTTGGCTTAAGTTGTGACACATGGAAGGTATAATGAATTTTTGAGCCGACTGGTAACTTCCGCTGGTAATATGAACCACCCACCTTGGAAATTACACTATAGGGGCCAAAAAATTTAGAAGCTAGCTTCAAATTCCTTCTCGGCTGCACAATAGTTTGTCTATATAGTTGTAGTCTTAAGTAAACCCTATCTCCTACATTGTATGACCTCTCAGATATCTTTTTATCAGCTTGCTGCTTGATACTGTGTTGAGAAGACTCTAATGATTCCTTGAGAACTTGTCACATTTCATGCCTCCGATGCAGATAGTCTTCAACTGCATCATGAATATCCCTTCCTGAGAAGAAAGAATACCAAATTGTGGAGGAGCATAGCCATTCAATGCTTCAAATGGAGTAAGTTTTAAACTTGTGTGGTAAGAGGTGTTAAACCACCACTCAGCCAAGAATAATCAAGATACCTATTTGGAAGGTCTAAAACTTGTCATGCACCTCAGATAAGACTCTAAGCAAGCATTCACCCTTTCTGTTTGCACATCTGTCTGGAGGTGATAAGAAGTGCTTAGGTGCAGAGAGTTACTTACCTTAGCAAACAACACTTTCCAGAAGTTATTGATGAAGATACTATCTATGTCAGAGATAATGGATTTAGGCATGCCATGCAGTTTGGAGATTGTATCTATAAATTTTTTGGCTACTAAAGCAGATGTGTAAGGGTGTCTCAAAGCATTAAAGTGACTGTATTTGGTGAATTTGTCCATCACTACTAGTATGACTTTTCTTCCTTCTGATTTGGGCATCCCTGTGATGAAGTCCATACAAATGTGCTCCTAATCTTGATTTGGAATGGGTAAGGATTGTAGCAACCCAACTAGTGAAGTGTTGAAACCCTTGTGTTTCTGACATACATTACACTCCTTAACCAAAGTCAGAATATGTTGCTTCATACCTGTCCAGTAGAAATATAGCTTGGCCTTCTGGTAGGTATCTTGTCCCCCTGAATATCCTCCAATGGGTGAAGAATGTAAGGTAGTCATTATTGTCTTCCTTATGTCTCCATTCTGGTCAATATAAAACCTATTTTTATACCTCAAAACTCCCAGTTGGTAAGTGTAACCATCTATTTCTTGATTATTAACTGTCAGCTCAAGTATCCATTTTTGGGCAATGGAGTCATTGTTGTAGATGTCTTGGACCTCTTGAATCCATGTGGGATGAACTTGAGTAATGGCCTGACTCACAGCTACTAGGTTATCAATACCCTTCTTATACTTTAGTTCATAAGTGTAGTCCAAGAGTTTAGAAAGCCATTTTTGCTATAGCACTGAGTGGATCCTCTGATCCATGAAATATTTTATATATTGACGGTCAGTGTATATAGTAAACTTGTTACCATATAAGTAAGTTATCCACTTAGAAACGACTAAAACGATGGCCATCATTTCTTCTTCATAAGTAGATAAAACCAAGAATTTATTTCCCATGCTGAAAACACATGGGTCTAACAACCACACCCACTATTTCACTACGCAATCTATATGGAAAACTCCAATACAATTTCAAGAGATTCAACCAGACAGTCAGACTCAATCACGGAAAAAGTATCCAAGAGTTATATCTCTATTTTCCAAATCAATCTGCAATCGAACATATAGGAATATGTGAGCCTGATTGATTATGAGAAATAACTTGGATGGTACCAAAGACCAATATCCAAGTGTCATATCAATTTCAATCAACAACCAAAGTTTGGATTTACTAATTGATTGAACTACACACAATCTGTGATATTTCAATTATATAAACGTATATAAAGCGAAAAATAAATAACACAGACACCAGAAATTTTGTTAACGAGAAAACCGCAAATGCAGAAAAACCACGGGACCTAGTCCAGACTGAACACCACACTGTATTAAGCCGCCACAGACACTAGCCTACTACAAGATTAACTTCGGACCAGAATATAGTTGATACCTAACCAATATCACACTGATCAAGGTACTATCGCGTTGCTTACGCCTCTGAATCACATCAGGACTCTATGCACTTGATTCCCTTAGATGATCTCACCCACAACTAAGAGTTTCTATGACCCAAATTTAAAGACTTATAAACCAATCTATCTCCCACAGAAACACCTATGAAGTTTTGTTTCGTATTATGATAAATCAAGGTGCACAGGAACCAATTGATAATCCGGTCTTATATTCCCGAAGAACAGCCTAGAAATATCAATCACCTCACGATAACTTAACTATATGGTAGTATAACAAGTTATTATGGAATCACAAAGAATGAGATGAAGAGCTTTGTGATTACTTTTTACATCTTACCTATCGTAGATAATTCTCGAGTTCATTTTAGAAAAGATAGTACTCAATATGATGGAACAAGTAAGATCACGCAACTACAGAGAAAATAGTTGGATCTGGCTTCAGAATCCCAATGAAGTCTTTAAGTCGTTAACCTACACGGTTTTGGAATAAACCCAAGGTTAAAGGAGAATCGACTCTAGTCGCAACTAGTATCACACATATGGTATGGGGATTATTTATCTCAGTTGTTGGAGTTCTCCCTTATATAGTCTTCAAATCAGGGTTTGCTTAGTTAGCTTAGAAACAAAGCATTCATTATTCACCGTTAGATGAAATCCTGATTTAAGATGCAAACTAAGTTTTTCTTGAAACCAAAGCAATATCTCTCCACTGTTAGATTGACTTAGCTTGTCACACATAAATAAAATATACTTCATTTAGATATGGGCAACCGTACCTAAACGTGTATATTTGTTGGTTCAACAATAGTTAACCAAAGTTAGCCATATGAACACTTTTGTCTAATCCACATTCATCTAAGACATCTAGATCAACTTATGATGATCAAAGTTAATCAAAGGATCTAATTGTGTTCTTCATAGAGTTGTTCAATTGTTCATTATATTATAGTAAAATATATGAATGAATCGAAGCAAAATCAGATTGAATCAATTTATGAACATCTAAACCCATGGTTTGCAAAGATTGCATTCCTTATTATATAAGTGTATTTTGTTCATGAGTATGAAAACATACTTTGCCGATTTTAGAACTTGAACCACTCAAGTATGCAAATGGGTATGCGTACTCAAGTTCCGGAAAGTTTGTCTTGACCAATAGTATGCGAACGGGTACACATACTTCGTTCCGGACTTTCATAGTTGAAACCGTATGCGAACGGGTACGCATACCTAGTTTCCGGACCTGAACCTTATCAACAAAGTTTGTACCTAAGTACGCATATTGTGATAGTTTTCCAGATAAAGGTTTTAGCTCTAAACTCCCAATTCAATCATTGAAACATTCTTAGAAGACAACAATGGATGTCTCACACATACCATTAGCTAATAACCAATTCTCAAGTGATTGAATGATTAATACGAAACTTTTCAAGTCGATATCAAATGATTGTCTCACACAAATCATGTAAGATGTTTCTAGGAAATTTTCACATGATCATCTTTTGACATAAAGTCAATAATGATGATGAATGTAGCTAAGACAGAAATCTATCAACATATTTCAAGAAATTTATAAGCGAGTTATACTTAGCTCGAAATATCAAATGTGTATGATATGAAAGACTATCATATACGACTTGTATCAATAGGAGATATGTAAGAATATAATAGACTTTCCGAGTGATAGAAAAGTTTTGGTCTCCACATACCTTTTGTTGATGAAGTTCCTCCGAGTTCTTCAGTAGATCTTCGTCTTAAGTTGCAAGCGCCGTGAAGTCTAAATCTCAACTACACAATCTATCCTAGTCTGAAACACCTATTGGTAGACTAGAAATCAAGACTATAGTTTTGATCAACTAAACTTGACAAACAAGCTTGAGATAGCAACGTTTGCAAGTTCGACCGAGCAATGCTCTAACATATACCTTTGTTGAAGAAGGCTATTGGTCTATTCTCTTGCATTAATGCAGCTCCCACCCTAATTCAAAAGGCTTTGTGAAATCTGGTAATGCCAACACAGGTGTGGTAGTGAAAGCATCCTTCAGTTGTGGAAAAGATGATTGTGCCGAGTCACTCCATTGGAATTTGTTCTTCTTGAGTAAAACAGTTAATGGCTTACATATAAGGCCATAATCTTTGAATAAATTCCTGTAATATCCAGTAAGACCTAAGAATCCCCTGAGATCCTTTAAAGTAATAGGAACTGACCATCTGATCATGCAAGCAATCTTCTCAGGGTCAGTATCAACACCATCTCCAGATATGATATGCCATAGATAATCAATTTGTGGTTGACCAAAATAGCACTTGCTAAGCTTAGAAAAGAGGGAATTATCTTTAAGTAACTCAAAGGTGATAGTAAGATGCTTGATGTGAGTCTCCATATCAGGACTATATACGAGTATGTCATCAAAGAATACGAATATAAATTTTCTTGAATAAGGATGGAATATGTCATTCATTAAAGCCTGAAAACTTGCTGGAGCATTAGTAAGCCCAAATGGCATTACTAGAAACTCATAATGACCTCGGTGTGTCTTGAAGGATGTCTTATGAATGTCAGAAGGATAAACCCTTATTTGGTGATAACAAACTCTTAAATTTATTTTGGAAATACCTTGGCACCCTTAAAATCATCTAATAATTCATCAATAACATGTATTGGGTACTTGTTCTTAATAGTGATTTCATTCAGCCTTCTATAATCTACACAAAACCTCCAACTTCCATCATTATTCTTAACAAGTAAAATTAGGGATGAAAAGGGACTGTGGCTTGGCCTGATAACTCCCGAAGCTAGCATATTCTGCACCAATTTATCAAACACATCCTTCTGAATGTAAGGGATCTTGTAAGGTCTTTGGTTTAGAGGAACTGAAAGTGGTTGTAATGGTATAAGATGATCATGGCTCCTGGTGGGAGGTAGGTTAGTGGGTTCTTGAAATATGGACTGAAAAGAACTCAGTAGAGGTTGGAGGAAAGGGGGTGTTAAGGTTTGTTTCTATTCTCCAGAGATAGAATATAAATGACCCACTATACCATGCCTGTACTTCCTCATGTGCCTATCATAATCTTACCTGTCATAAGAGATATACTGGCAGACTCAGTTTTTCCTTGCAGCACCACATTTTTTCCATTCCTGTTGAAAGAGATGGTTAAGTACTTGAAATCAATCTGTACATGACTGAACCCCCAGCAATGTCACATCCTCCTAGGGATGGGATCCTCATATCAAATTGAAATTTATCACCCTGCATTCCCTATTGAAAACTAGGACACTTAGAAGAGCTCATTAGTTTATTCCCATCAGCCACAACTACTTGGAATGTAGCAGTTGGCTCTACATAGTACCCACTTAACCTTGCTAATCCAGGGTCTAAAAATCTATGTGTACTGACACTATCCACTAAAATATTAATGGGATGCTTATTTAGAGTTATGCCATGAATTTTAATGGTGCTTGGAGAGGTGTTACCTGCCAGTGCATGAACTGATATTTCCACTTGTTCATCTACCACTTCTTGTATCAAGGGTGTACTAGAAGGTAAATCTTTTCAGATATAGGTAGTTCATCTTCATCTACTACTAGCATGAACAATTATTGCCTGAGGATCTTATGTCCATCTTTAAACTCTTTATCACAATTGTAACATAATCCTTTATCCTTCCTAGCCTTCATCTGAGCATAAATGAGTTTCATAACTGGAGGTAGTTTGGGGATGGTGGATATATTGCTTCTTGGATATGGAGTTGTAGACTTTGGGCTTGTTGTGACACTTCTGCGACATTGAGGAATGAATAATGGAGGCATCATGTTAGTCTTAGCCTTCTTAACAGTGTTGTCAATGAGTACTTCCTGCGTTCTTGCCAAGTAAATTTCCTTTTCTAATGGTGAGAACATCTGCACAATAATTCTTAATTCCTCCTTCAACCACTGATAAAACTGGATGTGAAGTATTCCTTAGTAAGGTGTTTGTTCTTATCCAGCATTAATGCTTTTAATTCTTCAAATATCTCTTGATACTCCAACACAATACCCACTTGATTAAGTTTGTTAAACTCCCCTAATATGTCATGATGTCCAAGCTCCTGGAAACGTGAACATATATTCCTCATAAACATTTCCCACCTGATTTTTTACCCACTTGGTAATCTTGAAACCAAACATCTGTTTTTCCTTCTAAATACATGAAGGCTACACGTACCTTATGTTCCTCATTCATTTGATGTAATTGAAAATATTTGGTATATTTTCTAACCCATGACCTAGGATTAACCCCATCAAATCTAGAAAAATCAACTTTAAGTTTATGTGTATGAGCAAAATTAGAATTCAAACCGGAGAATAGATTACATCAGATATATCTTGTTGAGTATGTATAAGTGGAGTCTGGGGTATTCGTTACCAGACCTAGTTGTTTGTTCTCTATATTCTTCCAATAGCTTCCTGGATTCTGTCTTGAACAAATCCATCATAGTGAAGAGCATCAACGGAGACGGTGAATCTTGTTTAGCTTTAATTTCCAACACTTCCTTAACCAAATTCTCATTAGCTTGAAGAACTAATGTTAATTATTTTGTAAGAGCTTCAAACTCAACTTTACTCACCAAGGTTAAAAGTCACTCAGAATCGAGTGCTCTGATACCACTTGTAGTGAATACACTACAATTGATATATATAAACAACTCTATCTAGGTACTTGATTATTGATTGAAGAAGAAGAGAAGAGAATAATTGAGAGATTGAGAATAAGGTTTGAGAGGGAGGTAGAGAAAAACACGAGTTAGGTGAAGGAAAATAAATTGATAATTCATTAACTGGTTATCCGTCTCACAACCATAAGACAAATATAAGGATAACACTCGTCCGTCCAGTGTGCGAGGCACACGAGTAAAACACACACAAAAATAAAACAGTTAAGGCACACTACATAAGTTTACTAAGGGCACCATCACAAGAAGGTTAGCCCATAACAATGTCTTGACCAAAGGAACATGACACTCAACCATTCCCTGACATTATGCTTCTTCAAGTATTTCTTGGTCTGATACTTCATGTACCTAATCACATGAGCAACATAAAGATTTAGTACAAGCAAACCTAAATACAAGCATGAAAATCATAATGAGTAGGTCTTTGCACGTATCAGTATTTTCAAAACGATTAAAAAAAATTCAGTAACTAAAGACGATACAATCTCTATATATTCAGATGATACTGTCCATGTTAAATAACCATTTGGTCCAGTACAAAAATCAGAACCTGTACATAATGTAAGAAACATACAACTTCTACTCACTCTAAGTAGTTAAGTAGAAGTAATAGGGACACAAAACACCCATTTTATCATATAAACTAAAGATTTTATTGACTTATTCTGTGAATCATATTCATAAGGAAAGAACTCACGTTACTTGCACAAGTTAAACTAAGAAAGAATAAAGGACCAACCAAAGTTCTCATACTTGGTGGAAACAGTTTCGCCAAGAATTCCAAATATACTTCTGACACCCATAAACAACTTTGTCATACCCATTCAAAGTTGAAACAATAAGCAATTAATCATCAAACCATTCATATCTCAGTTTCATATATCAAATATTTTCTAAATACAGAGACAACAAAGTACACCGAATAACAGATAAAAATGAAGGCATAAAATTTTATTGAGAAATGAACATAAGAGACATAGTACTTCATTGTATTTTTCAGTTTTCTTTTTTCTCTTTTATTTACGGTCACCACAAAGATCATCCATTTACTAATACCACATATACACCACTACCGTCTACAACAATAAGTCAAAGTTCAAGAAAACACCCAAATTTCGAACCCTAATTTTCGAATTGTTGAGGAAAAATATCTTACTTGCGTTGATTGCGAATCCTCCATAGTTGAATCAAAGAAATCAACTGAATCCTGCAAAAAAATAAAACATGCAAAATCATTTTAGTAAACCCTAGGTTAAGCATAAATCATGTAAATCAAGTAACCCAATTACATAAATATGATAAAATGATACCTTTTAAAAGCTTATTTCGTCTGAAAATGATACCTTCTAGAAACCTAGCTAACACTGACAGGTTACAAACTCGTATGAACATATTTCATCCGAGAAGGAGGAGGAGAGGAGAATAATATTTTCTACTAGAGTCTAGAGATCATGATTCACGAGTCATGACAACCGAGTTTGATCGCCTAATGTTTCTGTTTTGTGAACTAAATAAGGAGGCGAAGAGAATTTAAAGAAGTACAAGTGAGAAGTAGGTCGATGATGTTACTACTTAGTAAAATACAAAGGCTATAAATTAAATCTTAGGTTTTAATCTAACGGTTAAATATAATCGGTTTTCCAATGGTTTTCGGTTCGGTTTTGGAGGTCAAACCAAATCCGAAACCGCTACTTCGGTTTTCCACTTTCTACACCATAACCAATCCATTAGTAAATAGCTCGGTTCGGTTTCCTCCTAATCAGTTCGGTTCGATCCGGTTCCAGCTAAAAACCGAAACCATGTTCAACCTTAGTCGTCATGGTTTTTAAAAGCATACGCGCCTCAAAATTTGTAATAACGCTCTGAATCGTGTAGTTGAAGCGTTTTGTCTTAGAAGCGTATAAGTCAAAGTCAACATTGACTTTTGCTTCTTGACTAAAGTCACCAAAGTCAAACAAGATCTCCAGAGTCTTAAATTGAAAATTTAATTATTCAAAAGTCAAAGTTTTACATGGGCTATTAGCAACCGCTATAAACTTGGTAAACATACATAAATTTTATAGTGTATTTATATTTATTAACGCATGAATCTATGCTTCAAACATCAACCATGAAAGGCTGCTTCCCGATTTAACTTACGCATCGCTTCTCAAAAATAAAAAGCCATTCACGCTGCGCTTTCCGCTTTCAATGCGTTGGCTGTCGAGAAACGAACGATTCAGTCAAGGACCTAGTTAGTATTTGTGTTGGGGAATGCCTTGCCGAGTCAAGTAGATTTTTGAACCGGTCTCAGTCAAGGACCTTTAACTGGGTATTGTTGCTGACTGGAACCAGAAAATGTAAAGTTGCAGACACGAGAAACATAGGGTGTGAGAGAGAGAAAGAGATGATCGGAGGAGAAGAAGACGAGAAATGGTAAAGTGCTTTTGGGTTTAGTTGGATTTGTTAGTTGCTTTGGTTCGTCTCAGTCGAAGAAGAAGAAGAAGAAGAGAAATCGAAGCAGTGGCATCTTCTCCATCACAGCCGAAGTTGAGGTTCAATTCGAGAAGCTATGGTTCGTCAAAAAGGGTGAGTACATGAAACCCACTTCCAATTATCTTTGCATTGCAACTTCCAATTTAGGGTTTACTAGAATTTGAGGCTTATTAGTAAAATTTGGTTTTTAGGGTTCATTGATTTTGGGGGTTTTACTGTAGAAGCATGTAATTAGTATAATAGAGATTTTCTAGGGCTTGATCGATTGTGAAGAAAACATTGAACTTAGGATTTTTGGCTTTCAGATGGATTCATCTGATAATAATTTCCAGAGACGACGGAAGGGTTTTATCAGTGAAGAGGATATTGCTTCGGTTTTAACAAGGTATAGTGCACCAACAATACTAGCTCTTCTCAAGGAAGTTGCTCAGTATCCGGATGTGAAAATCGATTGGAATGTGTTGGTCAAGAAGACGACAACCGGTATTACTAATGCCTGGGAATATCAGAGGCTATGGAGACATTTGGCCTATTGCGATAAACTGCCAGAAACAGTAGAAGAAAAACTTGAGGAGCAGCCATTGGAAGATGATGATAGTGATTTGGAGTATGAGTTGGAAGCTCTTCGTCCTGTTAATGATGAAGCATCATTAGAGGCTGCAGCTTGTGTTAAGGTGCTGCTTGCTTCTGGTTTGCAAGATGACGTAGGAGGAGGTTCTGCGACTGTAGAAGCTCCATTGACTATAAACATACCTACTTGGCAGGATTATAAAAGTCCATTGGATAATCCTCTGCTGTGCAGCTTAAAGGGAATAAATATTACTGTTCCAGTTTCTGTACAAAAACAATTGTCGACTGCAGTGACAGCAACTGCAGTGAGAACAGCTGAAGAAGGATTGGATGCAACTGTGTCAAATGCTGGTGGCCACGCTGGAAAAAGAAAAAGGAAGCACTGGACGGCAGAGGAGGATAATGAACTCATTGCTGCTGTGAAGAAATTTGGTAAAAGGAATTGGGTTAACATTCTTAAGGAAGATATTTTCAAGGGTGATAGGAGTGCTGCACAATTGTCTAAGAGATGGGGAATCATAAGGAAGAGACTAAAATTGGAGGCAGGTGGAGGGGAACTCATTGTGCAACAGCGTGCTACCGACCGAGCAGTTTCTTCAGCTCTTAATATGCCCATAATTAATAGCTTATTGGCAGCATATGCAGCTTCTGTGGTCCCGAATCCGATGGTACAAGAAGCTGCTGTTGCTGCTGGAGCCCGTATAGCCACTCCTTTGACTGCCAAATCGCTGCGTAAAGCTGCACGATCCAAGAAATCATTAATGCCAGGTGTACATTATATTTGCACAGGCTTGCCATCAGCATCCCCAACCACATACTCTACTTTGGTACCAAGTGTCTCTCCGCCAGCACCAACACCTGCAGTGGAAAGTCAGGTTCCTTCTGTCAGTGTTCTCGCCTCTGCATCTACTTCATGTGGGACGGTTGCTGCAGGCAAGAAGACAAATAGAGCTACGAGTGCCGGAGTTGGGAACACGTTGGAGGAAGAAAATGCTCAGAACTCACATAAGGAAGTAGGCACATAATTGGTTGTTCAGCAGATATATCAAATGATGGCAAACAAGATGATCAAACATCTTTGCCGGATTCAGATATGGTTATTGGAGATCAAGTGACGGAGAATCTTAGTAAGTTACCAACTGTTGAAGCTGCCGCCAGTGACCCAATGCAGTTAGATAATCATCATATCGAAGAAAAAGAGAATACAAAGACTTCGCCTGCAGCGGCTAAGTAAGGTTAGTTAGACTACTGTTAATATGACCATTAATTCAATTAGTAGATATGTTCAGAAATTGGAGGTAGAAAAAGGAAGCAGAGGTAGGGAAAGCACTGGCTATGTGTACATTTGTATGGTTTAAGGTAGAAACTTGAATGATCATGATAGGTTTTTGAGGTTATTGTGTTTCTGCTGTCTACTGAGTTGTTATACCTCTCTAATTATTAATTAAGGTTTGCCAGTGACAGTTTTAAGAAATATATTATTTATATTGCTTGGTGTTTTTTGTCTCTTCATATTCTTTACTGTTTGTTGATAATTCTGCCTATGGTAGTAACCCAAACTTAAGGATCGTTTTCCATCAAACTGGTGCCCCATTGACCTGACTTATTGCAGTATGAGCTGTCAACATTCATTTCATGAACAATCTTGGATGGAGGTTGCCTGCCAGCTTTTGTTAAGGGGTGATTTATTCTTGATGTTGTTCTCCTTGTTTCCAGTTTTTAAGATGTCTACATTTTGTACTATATTGTGCCTGTATCTTACAATTGGGTCTGCATAACCAAAAAAACACACTAGAAAAACTTTTACAGCTGCTGATGTATTAATGTTTCTTCCTGAACAACTATCCAAATGAAGGTGGGGTTGCTGAATCAGATGTGTTATTTTTAGTGGGGTATTTAATGGTACCTACATGTCACCAGTATTTGTTCAGTGTTACAGATCTAGTGACAACAATCATAGAACGGAGCATCTGACTTGTGAAAATGAAAGATGGATGGCAAAGTTGGTAAATGGTGGCTACTGTAACTGCAGCCTATCTCTCGTATCTGAATATGGAGGTAACCCGATATTCTTAACCGTGTATATGTATGTTCTGTTCATTTCTGCAAACTTGCAATTTCGTCTTTTTAAATTTTTAAGCATTCTCAAAATTCGGATTTATGTGTCAAACTTAGTCATTCTAGGTGTCTAATTCGAAACTGCATCCCTTATCTCTAAGCACCAAATTAGCGACACTAGTTTGTATCAAGGTTTAGGGGATATACTGGATAATGAACTTATGTTCTCCATTACATACTCCCTTCAGCATAACATGTGTCAGTTAAAAGACCTTTGGATATGATTCCCACATACAAAAATTTTAACAAAAATTTTTTGGGTAACAATTTTCATCAGAATTTTGTACCCAATTTTTTTTAAAAAGAATAATAATCTTTCATACGAAATACCGGTGCTGGAGTCAGGTTTATTACTCTAGTTTGAATCATGGATAAGTACAAAAAAAATCCTCCAAATCCATTTTGTTAGTTCCCAAAACCTGAAAACTAGAAAGTGCATCAATTTCTGTCTATTAAGGGAAGTTCTGTGATTCTGTCCATTGACTCCATTCACAACATTCTGTATTCGGGTGATATTTTCATTATTTTTTTTCCTTTTATTTTTTAAATACTCGCTGTATATTGGAACTCATTTCCTATTATCTTAACATGGAAAGAGCTTTGTTGAACCTAGTTTTAGAACCTGGATTCACTGCATACGAATTTTAACCTGGAGCCATACTTAGCTTCTCATTGTACATTTGATGGGTCAGGAGTTGGGCACTCAAAACATACTTGTATCTTATATATTATCTTCTGAAAACTGATAATATCGGTTAAAACATATCTAAACGCCCTCAAGTTATGTTGGTAAACTGATAATATCGGTTTATCAACATAAGTGATCACATATAATGGGTCAGGACAGGCCCCACTTTTTTTTTTTTTTTTTTGAGAGTCTGTTTATTTGGTAGTTTTTTGCTCGGTTCGTTAAGAACCATCCATTATGTTGATAAACCAATGCATTTTAGTTCACCTCACCACCTCAATATTGTACTTGATTTACCATGGGCCCACACAGTAAACCTGGCATTTCGGATTTTGAACCTCAAAATTGAAAATATTACTATAATCCACGAGTGTGTACTCTAGTGTGGTGGTACACTGCTTCCGTCTGTGAGATAAGGCATCTATTATCACGTGGGTGGGTGTTATGTCAAGTCAACGGTAAACCAACCCTTTCCTCTTCCAGCTATCTTCCTCTGTTACAAAGCTCCTTGTGGAAAACACAAATTTGCAAGAAATAGAAATGATTTTAAAATTTATTTTACTTGTTCTCATTCAAACTTTCTACACTTTGTTTTCTCTCCCATCCAAACTCCATTTCCAGCAACTTCAGAGGGTTATCAACAACATTTCACCAACTTGATTTTTCTTCTTTCATTTTCTATCATATTTCTCAATTTCTTATTTAAGACATATTCTCTCTGTCTGGTTAGGTCTTTGCTACTTCTCGAGAAACATCTTACCAAGATCAGGTACCAATTCTTTCATTTCTCTACTCTTTCAATTCTTCCATTTCTTGATTTGTATCTTCTGGAGTTGTTCTTGTTGTTGTGTATTATTACATGGTACCTGATCTTGGTAAGATACCATGTTCTTGTTGTTGTGTATTATTACATGGTACCTGATCTTGGTAAGATACCATGATCTTGGTAAGATACATGATCTTGGTAAGATACCATGATCTTGTTGTTGTGTATTATTACATGGTACCTGATCTTGGTAAGATACCATGTTCTTGTTGTTGTGTATTATTACATGGTACCTGATCTTGGTAAGACACCGTGTTCTTGGTAAGATACATGATCTTGGTAAGATACCAAGATCTTGGTAAGATACACAACAACAAGAACAACTCCAGAAGATACAAATCAAGAAATGGAAGAATTGAAAGAGTAGAGAAATGAAAGAATTGGTACTTGATCTTGGTAAGATGTTTCTCGAGAAGTAGCAAAGACTTAACTAGACAGAGAGAATATGTCTTAAATAAGAAATTGAGAAATATGATAGAAAATGAAAGAAGAAAAATCAAGTTGGTGAAATGTTGTTGATAACCCTCTGAGTTGCTGGAAATGGAGTTTTGATGGGAGAGAAAACAAAGTGTAGAAAGTTTGAATGAGAGCAAGTAAAATAAATTTTAAAATCATTTCTATTTCTTGCAAATTTGTGTTTTCCACGAGGAGCTTTGTAACATAGGAAGATAGCTGGAAGAGGAAAGGGTTGGTTTACCGTTGACTTGACATAACACCCACCCACGTGATAATAGATGCCTTATCTCACAGATGGAGGTAGTGTACCACCGCACTAGAGTACACACTCGTGGATTATAGTAATATTTTCAATTTTGAGGTTCAAAATCCGAAATGCCAGGTTTATTGTGTGGGCCCATGGTAAATCAAGTACAATATTGAGGCGGTGAGGTGAACTAAAATGCATTGGTTTATCAACATAATGGATGGTTCTTAACGAACCGAGCAAAAAACTACCAAATAAACCGACTCTCACAAAATAAAATAAAATGTGAGGCCTGTCCTGACCCATTATTATTATCTTCTGAAAACTGATAATATCGGTTAAAACATATCTAAACCCCCTCAAGTTATCTTCAGAAATTAATGATCAAAACAATGCGACTAACCTAGTTAAAGTCTCGACTATCAGTACTAAGAAACAAAGGTAACATTCAACAACAAGAAAAATTAGTAAAAGGAACACGTAATATGATTATGATCATTATGTTCGATATTTTGGATATGTAAGTATAACAATACCTCCATGATGAATTGGCAGGAGGAATCCTGATTGGATGTCAAGGCTGAAAGAATGACCAAACCTGCGGCGACAGTCAGGGTCCATCAGAAACAGCACTGCAAGATATTTGGCTCTGTACACCATTTCCTCATCCACCCTTGCTGCTTTCAGATAGAACCTAGCAAAAATTGGCAGGAGGAATCCTGATCCGAGGAGTCCTGATTGGATGTCAAGGCTGAAAGGGAAACAATACCACAAGAAGTTGTAAGTGGTGGGCACGAAACATTGGAAGTTGAGGATCTCTTGAACCATGGAAACAACTTCACACCTGATATACACATAGCTCCCAATCTGAAATATCCTTTGCTTTAAACTGCACATATTTTTGTTGAGAAACAGATCAATAGCAGTCAATGTAATCTATAATCCTTTTGATGCGTCTAACAGGTGTTCATGTGATCGCGTAGTCCATGCCAAAAAAGGTAAAGAATAGTTACCAGTTACACATCTGATTTTCTTCGATTCCTGTGGCCAAGGTGAGGCAAGCAATTCCAAGCAGTTGAAGCTTCCTTTTGGTTTTGAAGAAGCCTTGGCTTAAAAATCTGTCCATGAGGCTTACACATAAGATCACTGTCTCTAAATTGAGTATTTTGATTAATTAGATGAAAATTGACAATCACATGATTTCTTTCTGTGCTCCTGAAGTTGTTGCAACTCTCTTCATGATTCGCAAATCTCAAAAACTGAAAATCAAATCAAATAGTAAAGAAAATTCAGATTAAAAAAGTACTGGTTGATTTGTGAAGAGACTTAGGTTTCCGTCTCTAGTTGGCAAAGGGCCACATGGATTTTATCTGGGCTCAGCTCCATAGCTCATTTTCGCGCAAGAAAGGGCACACCATAGTGTGGTAGAAAAGAACGAAACCCAAGGGAAATAAAAAAATGGCATCACAGCTGAAGTGCTGCTGGGTTTAGTTGGATATCGAAGAAGAAGAAGAGGAGAAATCGAAGCATCTATGGTTCGTCAAAAAGGGTTAGTACTTCAAATTATCAGATTTCATTTTAGGGTTTGAGGCTTTATTAGTTATAATTTTGTTTTTAGGGTTCATAGATTTTGGGGGTTTTCCATGTAATCAGTGTGTTTGTGGTGCATATACTAGGGATTTTGAAGTTCCGAAACTTGGTTTTGTTTCATTATAGCAAAGACTGAGACCATTTTCACCCTTTCTGCTTCATCACACCACTTTGGTTTCAGACTCTCACTTACATTCCTGTAGTGTTTTAGTAGAATAAGTTTTGAGCTCATTCCATACCAAAATTGATTTTCAAGTTTTGATTATGAGAATTTTGATTATGTTTCTTTATAGCTGGCTCTCTGGTATGTGTAGTGGTTAAAACTATCTCCTTACCTTGATTGTTTTATAATCTTGTCTTTGTAACACAGGTGCACAATTCTTTAACTAGCATTAGCTTTATAGTCTCATTGCTTACATCAGACTTAGAGATATTTCTTTGATTCATAATCCGGTTCCGGTATACAACTTCTTTTCTAGGGATTGCAGATGGCTTCATCTGACAATAATAAGCAGAGACGACGCAAGGGTTTAATCAGGAAAGAGGATTTTGCTTCGGTTTTAACAAGGTACAGTGCACCAACAAAACTAGCTCTACTCAAGGAAGTTGCTCAGTTTCCAGATGTGATCAAACTAGATTGGAATGTGTTGGTCAAGAAGACCAAGACTGGTATTACTAATGCCGCCGAATATCAGAAGCTATGGAGACATTTGGCCTATTGCGGTAAACTGCCTGAAACAGTAGAAGAAAAACCCGAGGAGCAGCCACTGAATGATGACGGTAGTGAGTTGGAAGCTTTTCCTCCTGCTACTGATGAAGCATCATTAGAGGCTGCAGCTTGTGTTAAGGTGCTGCTAGCTTCTGGTTTGTCAGATGACGCAAGAGGAGGTCCAGCAAGTGTAGAAGCTCCATCGACTATAAATAGACCTACTTGCCAGGATTCTAAAAGTCCATTGGATAATAATCCCCAGCTGTGCAGCTTAAATGGAATGGATACTATTGTTCCAGTTTCTGAACAAAAACAATCATCGCGGCCTGCAGTCACAGTAGCTAAAGTGTTGGATGGAACTGTGTCAAATGCTGTTGTCTGCAGGCCTGCAAAAAGAAAAAGAAACAACTGGACAACGGAGGAGGATAATGAGCTATTCGCTGCTGTGAAGAAATTTGGTGAAAGGAATTGGGTTAACATTCTTAAGGCAGATATTTTGAAGGGTGATAGGAGTGCTGCACAATTATCTCATAGATGGGGCATCATAAGGAGCAGACAAAACGAACTCCCAGAGCAATGGCTTGCTACCAACCGAGCAGTTACACATGCTCTAAATACGCCCATGAATAATAGCTTATCCGCAGCATGTACAGTCGGTCCAGCAAATTTGGTGGCTTCTGCTGCTACAGTTAGCAGTCCGCAGATCCCTCTCCAGACACCGAAAGGAACATCTAGAGTCATGAAAAAACCTCGATCAATTACTAAAAAAACAGCTCCTGTGGTCCATAATCCGATGATACAAACAGCTGCTATTCCTGCTGGAGCCTGTATCACCACTCCTTTGACTGCCATACCGCTGCTTAAAAGCTGCACAATTCAAACTGCTGTTCATATAAGCACCAGTTGTGTGACACCACCGTTGATCCCTAACCACTCCGGCGCTCGGCTTAATGTGCATTATATTTGCACAGGCTTGTCATCAGCATCCCCAACTACATACTCTACTGCGGTACCAAGTGTCTCTCTGCCACCTCCAACACCTGCAGTGAAATATAAGGTTCCCTCTTTTAGTATTCTCGCCTCTGCATTTACTTCATGTGGGACGGTTGCTGCAGGCAAGAAGACAAATAGAGTTAGGAGTGCCGGAGTTGGGAACACGTTGGAGAAAGAAAAGGCTCAGAACTCATCCAATGAAGAAGAGGTTAATAATTCTCTAAGAAAGAACAGGTCAAGCCTGTAGAGATGATAATCTGTTGTTCAGCAGATATAGTTAAGGATGGCAAACAGGATGATCAAGCAGCTTAGATTCAGATATGGTTATTGGAGATCAAACGACGCAGAATCTTAGTAAGTTACCAACTGTGGAAGCTGCCGGCCAGTGACCCAAATGCAGCTAGATAATTCTGGCCAATTAAGGTTAGTTAGACTATTGTTAATACGACGATTAGTTCAATTAGTAGATGTGTTCAGAAATTGGAGGAAGAAGAAGGAAGCAGAGGTAGGGAAAGCACTGGCTATGTATATTTTTGTATGATTTAAGGTAGAAACTTCAATCTGAATGATCATGATCGGTTTTAGAGGTTATTGTGTTTTTGCAATCGACTGAGTTTTCTCTAATTAAGGTTTCCCAATGACAGTCTGAAGAAATATATTATTTATAATGCTGCTGGGTGTTTTTCTTCTCTTGATGTTCTGCACGGGTAGTTGATAATTCTGCCTATGGTAGTAACCCAAACTGGTGCCCCCATTGACCTGATACCTTTTCCGTTTCCGTTCTTTCAATTTCTTTTAGTTTGAAGGTAAGTAGAACTTATTGATCGGAGCTTCTTCATTATTGATATTGGTTCAAAATTTTGATTCTCCTTGTGCTTAGTAGTCTTATTAAGCTCAAAAATCGTACTCTCAATTGCTTCGATTATTTTCAGTTGCAGAAGAAAATCTCGGTGAACCGATGTTTCAGAGGAATCGGTCAAATGATATAAGCCCGCAAAAAATGAGACAGTTTAAACGGAAATGATGGATACAAGCAGTGGGGGCCATTCTGCCCGCACACTTGTCAATGCTGAGAGCGCTGCCCTCCTTCTCATTAGATGTCCAATTGGTAATAGCCACTTTGGTGTAGTTTGAAGTGCAGCCGCTTCTATGATAAAATGCTAAGTTACTCTAGAGCACTCATGAATACCAAGATTTTGCAGCCGAAAATCAATCACGTATGTGATATATATATTGCATCGGTTTACATTATACATTTACCTAAATGTGTATTTTTTTTCTTTTTCAACTTTCTACTTTTTCTCAAAAAGTAAAACAGTCAAGGGGATTTGGTTTGGAGCAGGTATTTAGGAGGGGTCAGTCTTAGACGGAGGGTAATTTCAGCCAGTGAAATTTGAAAGTTTTCGATCCGACCGGAACAGTTGCGACTAAACGATCTTACGGTCGAAATTAAATCTCTTGGATGATAACTGTCCAAAGGTCACGATTGAATAAGCCAACCGTTGTGTTGTTTCAATCAAGTTTCATCAACACAAATAAAAACCCATCATATTCCGACACAGAAAAAGCTTATTTAGCATTTTGAAAACAAATTAGAATAGTGAATTTGTTCGAGGGTTTCTTGCTGCGTGATTGCATTCGTTCGATTGAAGATATTCAAGTGCTGGGTTATCTTGGTAAGTGTTCATCCATGTTCATATCAGCCCCAAGGCATGGGATGTTAATGTTTTAAGGAAAGAGTCTAAGTCGCCTCAGTGAAAACTACTAGTGCTTTATAGATTTATTTGATTGTATGTGATTCTATATTTCTTAATTCTATTGTTATATCACTGTAATTGTTGTTTTGAATCAATCAATTTCAAATGTTGTTGGAAGACAAAGTGTTCGTATAATTGACTCATTGAGAAGCCAGTATTGTTTGTGGAAATCTCAATCTGTGTTGTTGCAACTATTGTCTTTAAGTAACTTAATGTCTTGGATGGTTTTTAGTGGATGTAGTAACATGTCCTAGGGATTTTAAAGGTTTAATTGGTTTTGTTTCATTATAGCAAAAGAGAGAGTGGGATTGTTGCTCTCCCGACCAAAGACTGAGACCATCTCCACCCTTTCTGTTTCCCCCAAAACCACGAAGGTAACCGTATTATCTTGAAACACACTAATACTTATCTATATTGGCCCATTTTCACTCTTAAACACCCTTGGTTTCAGACTTTCACTTACATTATTGTTCCATTCCGTAGTGTTTTAGTCTTTCGTTAGTAGCTACGTCTTTAGTAGAATAAATTTTGAGCTCATTCCATACCAAAAATATGCAGTATATGTTATGTTAGTGATTTTCAAGTTTTCATTATTAGAATTTTGAATTGGTTGAAAAGAATATCACATGAGATAGTTAAGTCATCAATGTGTTGTGTTTCTTTATAGCTGGCTCTCCGATATGTGTAGTAGTTAAATCTATATTCTAACTGTTTTATTGGGTTTTTAGTACCTTGATTGTTTTATAATGTTGTCTTTGTAACACAGGTGCACAATTCTTTAACTTGCATTAGCTTTATAGTCTCATTTCTTACATCAGACTTAGAGATATTTCTTTGATTCATAATCCGTTCCGGTATAGTGTAGAACTGCTTTCCTAGGGCTTCATCTGACAATAATAAGCAGAGACGACGCAAGGGTTTAATCAGGAAAGAGGATATTGCTTCCGATTTAACAAGGTACAGTGCATCAACAAAACTAGCTCTACTTAAGGAAGTTGCTCAGTTTCCTGATGTGATAATAGATAGGAATGTGTTGGTCAAGAAGACGACAACCGGTATTATTAATGCCCGGGAATACCCGATGTTATGGAAACATTTGGCCTATTGCGATAAACTGCCAGAAGCGGTAGATGAAAAACCCGAGCAGCCACTGAATGATGGTGATAGTGACTTGGAAGCTTCTCCTCCTGCTACTGATGAAGCATCATTAGAGGCTGCAGCTTGTGTTAAGGTGCTGCTTGCTTCTGGTTCATCTGATGACGTAGGAGGAGGTCCAGCTAGACCTACTTGCCAGGATTCTAAAAGTCCATTGGATAATAATCCCCAGCCGTGCAGCTTAAATGAAATGAATACTATTGTTCCTGTTTCTGTAAAAAAACAATCGTCGGCTGCGGTGACAACAGCTAAAGGATTGGATGGAACTGTGGCGACAACAGCTAAATGATTGGATGGAACCGTGGCAAATGGTGGCGTTCAGCCTGCAAAAAGAAGAAAACGGAAAACCTTGACGCCAGAGGAGGATAATGAACTCATTGCTGCTGTGAAGAAATTAGGTGAAAGGAATTGGGCTAACATTCTTAAGGCAGATATTTTCAAGGGTGATAGGACTGCTTCACAATTATCTCAGAGATGGGGCATCATAAGGAAGAGACTAAGGAACAGACAAAACGAACTCACAGAGCAACGGGTTTCAACCAACCGAGCTGTGACACAAGCTCTGAGTATGCCCATGAATAATAACTTATCCGCAACATGTACAATCGGCCCAGCAAATTTGGTGGCTTCTGCTGCTACAGTTAGCAGTCAGCAAATCCCTCTCCATTCACCGAAAGGAACATCTGGTGTCATTGCAAAACCTCGATCAATTACTAAAAGAACAGCTCCTGTGGTCCCAAATCCAGTGATACAAGCAGCTGCTATTGCTGCTGGAACCTGTACCGCCACTCCTTCGACTGCCATATCGGTGCTTAAAAGTTGCACAATCCAAGGTGTGACACCGCCGTTGACCCCTAACCACTCAGGTGCTCGGCGTAATGTGCATTACATTTGCACAGGCTTGTCATCAGCATCCCCAACCACAATCTCTACTGCGGTACCAACTGTCTCTCTGCCACCACCAACACCTGCAGTGAAATGTAAGGTTCCCTCTTTTAGTGTTCTCACCTCTGCATCTACTTCATATGTGGCCGTTGCTGCAGGCAGGAAGACAAATAGAGTTACAAGTGACGGAGATGGGAACACGTTGGAGGAAGAAAAGGCTCAGAACTCACGTAAGGAAGTAGTTAAGAACTCGTCTAAGAAAGAACCGGTCAAGCCTGTAGAGATGATAATTTATTGTTCAGCAGATATATCCAAGGATGGCAAACAAGATGATCAAGCAGCTTAGATTCTGATATGGTTATTGTAGATCCAACGTCGCAGAATCTTAGGAAGTTACCAACTGTGAAAGCTGCCGCCAGTGACCCCAAATGCTAGCTAGACAATCATCATATCGAAAAAGAAAAAGAGAATTCTAAAAATTTTCCTGCAGCGGCCAATTAAGGTTAGTTCAATACGACCATTGAAGAACTAATGTTTGTTAATACGACGATTAGTTCAATTAGTAGATGTTTTCTGAAACTGGAGGAAGAAGAAGGAAGCAGAGGTAGGGAAAGCACTGGCTATGTATATTTTTGTATGGTTTAAGGTAGAAACTTCAAAGATCATGATAGGTTTTAGAGGTTACTGTGTTTCCGCAATTCACAGAGTTGTTATGATAATTCAGCTTATGGGGTACCAGTTTCCATTAAACTGGTACCCCATTGACTTGACTTATTGCAGTATGGGCTGTAAACATCCATTTTATGAACAATCTTGGATGGAGGTTGCCTTCCAGCTTTTATTATTGGGTGATATGTTCTTGATGTTGTTCTCCTTGTCTCCAGTTTTTCAGATGTATACTGTGTTGTGCCCGTATCTTATAATTGGGTCTGCTTAAACAAAAACAAAAACAAAAAAAGACTGGGAAATCTTTTATAGCTGCTGGTGTATTCATTTTTCTTCCCCAACCAGACTTTGTCTGTATCCAACATTTCTCTAATATAATGATTTTGGAGTTCATTACATCCTTCCAGAGCTCCTTTCTCTCGGATTTTAAGCTTCTCACTCGAACCAACTCAATGGGTAATGAACTTAATCACTCTTAGAGATGGCTTGTTGCAAGCTTTTCCACTCTGACACAATCAGAAAGCCAAATCTCATGTAATTTGTCCAACAGTTGGTGAACTTAACCATAAATCTTTAGTCTCAAAACCAAAGACTCAGACTTAACCCAACATCTCTCTAACCAATTGATTGTTGGAGTATATTGCATCCTTCCAGAGCTCCAACTCTCTCTCAAAATCAACGGCTTTAAGCTTCTCAGTTGAACTCATGCCCCCCTCCTCACCAAAGTTTCTGCTTCACAAATGGCCTATTTCGACCAGTTGGAAGGGTTGCATCGCCATTTAGCGTGGGAGCTTATATTGTCTAGACTTTTAAATGTTAAGATTGCATTAACACATATCTTCGGAGGTAGCAGGGTGATTGCTCACCTTCCTTTTTCATTTCTTTGAAATTAATTATGCCCTCCAAAGAGAAATTACGGCCTTTAAAGAGGTTAATGCATGTACCTTCACCTTTCCAAGATTACTTAGCACATGAAGCCTATCAATTGAAAGGGCCAAAACCACATTGAATTAAAAGTGAGGATGAGGACAACCAAGAAACATAACAGCATAAACATTTTTAACCACTGGTGTCATAAGCTTATTCATTCATCTAAAAGAGAACAAGGACTACAAAAAGGACTTGTATCAAATACATAAATTCAAGTACAAGTCGTTCCTTGATTATATATATCAGACCACTGCAGGAGAGGTAGTTGGTCCCAAGAAAGGTGAGTGAGCAGGAGTGATCTGTACTGGTGGAAACATACCAACGGGTGAAGAACGAGATGCAGTCGAGTGTGAAGCATCGCAATAACCACGTAAAATGTCGCCCTCTTCAGCAGTAAAGCCTACAGAAGTAAGCATAGAAGGCCAGCATTCACGAGTTATGATACGGATAGCTCTACAACATTCAATACCTAGATACATCTCTCCATCCATGAAGAAAAGTATAATTTCATTAGTGCACGATCGTAACTCATATAGTGCGTTCAAGCATTCAGCCATGCCAGCACCGTCTTCTCCATTGATCCGAGCTGCTAAGTTATGACCAACTGAGGAATGAATTACTGTCTTCAAATCCCTGGCTGCTATTAGTGTTGTTATATTGGCCATAAGAGCTGAAATTACTAACATGAGAACCAATTTTCTGTTGATGAGAGCCATAGTCTTGCCTGAAAGAGTGATGATTTAGACTGGAAAATGCAAGGGAGGAAGTGTGAGGAAAAAATGGTGTTCGAAGGTTGGATATAAATAGAGAAGAGCAGGGATCAGCCATTATTGTGCCAATAGTGGGCTTTGATTGTCTGGTTTAATTGAATTCTAACGCATAATTGAGAGAAATGAATGGATATGGAAGAGTAATCGTGGGTCTTATTTACTGATAATGTAAATCAATTAATTAAACGTTACTGCATGTTTTGGTAAAGGCTGTTAAAATGTGACTTCCAATCGAATGAAGTTAAAATGTGACTTCCAATCGAATGAACAAAATAGAACAGATGAAGTGTGTCAGAAACCTTACCTCTTCCAGTTTTCTTTACGGTTTTCATTACTTCCCCTCGTTCCTCTTTTGAACTAAATATCTTCCAGAGTTTGGTGAAACATGACTAGCCACATACTTCACTGCATCCGCACATGAATCAATCTGAACAACTGCAAGTATTCTATATCTTCCATTCTTCGGATCATATACAATTAACTTGTCATCACACTGCAATAAAATCTCATTGTTCACAAAGCTCCATTTGAGACTCAAATAGAATGCGTTCCTAATAGTGTCTCCATTTATCGTGAAGCTTTTGGTCCACGATTCCCTCACTCCATACTCTTGCATAACCCACACATCAACCCGAACACGAAAAACATGAAAAAGCAAACAAAGACGGCCTCCCAGATCCCCCACATTTTTATCATACTTAGCGTCGTCTTCGTCTAAAGGTTCTTCTGGATACGTCAAACGCTCTATAGGCAATGACAACTCCACAAACCTCTCATTAACGATATCAAAAGAGACTAGAACTTTCACTTGTTTCATACTGGAAACGACAAACCAATGAAGTGCACCATTGACAGTCACCCCAGGTTGGTGTTTTTCAAATTTGTAAGGTACATTATCAATCTTTCTCCACAAACCCGCTCCTAATGTATAAACCTCAACCTCAAAACTCTCCTTACCACTTCTATCAAAGTCCACGACTCTAACCAACTTGTAATCAGCAATCTTATAATCATAACCAAACCAAAACACACTCTCTAACTTTATTTTCCCATTGTCACTTAATTTCTGTGGAACGCATATTTCCTTCAACTCTGTGGTCAATGGGTTCAAAACAACAATCAATTCCTCAATATCGTAATAATCATCTTCATCTCTAATACAAGATACGCATACTAATCCATCACAAGAACCACAGAAAGAATCAATTTTCCATCTCAGATGTATGAATGAGTAATCGATATGACATTCAGTTGATGGAAAGAGTAGTGATGATTTTAACGAAATGGTTTGGGCTATACGCGTAGGCCGACGACCATAATTATGGTAAACCAGAGTAATGTTGTTTTTCTGGATATTGCGATTATTGTGTTTATTAGCAAAATTAGGGCTACGAATTAGAGAACAGAAAGATTTACCGGCGGATTTAAATCTTAGAAGAGATTTCACCGGTAACCTTAACAAGATCTCTTCGGAGATGTCCTCCGGAAGACTTGAGATTGATGTTGACATTGCTTGCCTCCTTCTCGGTAGACTGTATTGTGTATTTTAGGGCTTACGAAATCTCCATGAAGAGAATTAGAGAAGATTTTAGGGTTTAAAGAAACAAAAAATCTTAATATATGATGCAAACACTAGCCTTAAAAACTTTTTCCTAAACTCCTATCAGTCTATATCTATATATTTCTTTCCTTTTTTAGATGTTTTGCTTTTAAGTTTTTGTTTCCTTATTTTATTGGTATTAAGCTACATATATATAATGCTTAATTGAATCTTGTGGATATTCAATGTTTCTTAAAAGTATTTTTAGATTCTTATAGATATATGATTTTGGATTATAATGGATAGGATTAGGATTAGTTAAGATTTGAAGAAATTGAAGTGCATTACCAAATGGCAATATAGTTAAAAAAGAATACCAAATTGGGAGATATTTTTACTGTAGCCGCCGGCATGGTTTTTCAATGATGACGGCATGGTCGATGGATTTCCAGCATTGAAAAACCATGTTGGCACCTACAGTGAAATATCCCCCAATTAGTTTATGTATCCCCCAATTAACTGTTCTTAAAAAAACTAAGATCATCATGTTTCCTTTTAAATAAAACCATCCATAAGTTGAGATGGTGGGTGGTGGTGGATGGTGTGTGTAGTGGTGGCGGTGGTGGTCGGTGATGGTGCTTGTTGGAGGTGGTTGTTGTTGTTGGTGGTGCTGGTGTTGGTTGGTGTTGTGCGGTGGTGGCGGTTTGTAATGGTGGTGGTGGAAAATCATAGCATGCTGTGATGTAAAAACAACGAAAAAATTTCCATAAAAAACCATGAAACTGATGTGGCTTGGACTGAGGTTGATATGAGATAATAACATACATATTTTGACTACAAATATCCCATAAGAATCCATATATATCTTGTCCCTTTACTATCCTAAGAATTCTTAAATGAATTGAATACCTATGATATTTGTGGACTATAAGAAGATCCAATTTGAATACCGTGGATAATTAATGATTCCTTACATATCCTAATTGAATACATAGGAGTTTTTAGGATTGTGAAATATCCATATAAATCCTATTTGAATACCAGTACAACTATTTTAAGGTGGTTAGTCAAACAATCAAATCTTGTTTTCAAGTTCTGTGGCTAACAATTGTAGAGCATGATGATGTTCCAGTGATGAATTATAAAGATCAAACCTGAGGAAAAGTTGCGCTTCAAGGGACTGGGAATGTTGGAATACCGATCATTCAAGGGGCTAGGAATACTACTAGACTCTCATCTTCCACCAGAGCATTCAATCTGAGACCACTCTTCCTGTTATTTTTTTTTTTATTATTAGTTTCCCTCTTATTCTTTTATATACCTACTCCCCACTTCTTGAATGGTAGGTGGTGGTGGATGGTGGCGGTGGTGATCGGTGGTGGTTGTTGTTGTTGGTGGTGGTTGTGCTGGCGTGCAGTGGTGGCGGTTTGTAGTGTTGGTTGTGGAAAATCATAGCATGTTGTGATATAAAAAAATGAAACATTTTCCATAAAAATCCATGAAACTGTTGTGGTTTGGATTGAGATTGATATGATATAATAACATACATATTTTGACTACAAATATCCATAAGAATTCATATATATATATATATTGTCCCTAAAGGGCAATTCCTATGGGAATCAACAAACCCATTTTTTTATAATCTCAAGCGCCCGCATTAGAATCTCAAGCGCTAGTGTTTGTAACAGAAATTCGGCGCCCGAACTTAGAGAGCTGGCATTTTTGCTACGAACGCCAACAAGTAGTTTTTTTTTAAATTCAAAATTAACTTTTTACCTCTATAAATTACCATCATCTTCAAACAATTCACTCATACCAAAATTCACTCCTCTTTAATTTTCTCTTCTAAAATCTATTTCAAATTTTTAGTTTTTTTACATCACAGCATGCTATGATTTTCCACCACCACCATTACAAACCGCCACCACCGCACAACACCAACCAGCACCAGCACCACCAATAACAACAACCACCTCCAACAAGCACCATCACCGACCACCACCGCCACCGCCACTACTACACACACCATCCACCACCAACGCGATCACACATTTTTGCGATGCAAAACTTGAAGATGTTGTTTCTAAGACATGTGGGAGTTTTAAAATTGTAAGAGGGATGTGAAAGTTTTTGAAGTTGCTCCAAGAAAATGTTCCGCTAAAAGGCAAAGAAGAGCTCCAGTTTTGAAAGTTAACAACAAAAAAATTCAAAAACAAAGGCAAAACTGTCAAAGAGCGCGTTGAATGGAAGATACGTCAAATGAAGATAAAAAGGAGGCCAAAGCTTGTACTTGGTTTTTATTGAAGTTGTTTACTACTTTTTATTATTATCTAAGTTAATATCTTGTAAAAGAATTGGCAGTAATATCAATGAATGAAAATATTTATAAGATTTTAAAGTAGATTTTCACTTCAGATTAAGTGAAATTTATTACAATTTAAACTTGCAAATAACATCAAACTATTATTTAATAAACCAAAACAAAGACATCAAACTACATCAAATCCAGCGACATTCTCTCTGTAGAGTTCATAACACTCAAAATAATTAAACTCTCTTCCGCTTTCTTCAGTAAACTTGGTCTGAGCGATGGTTATCTGTAAAACAGATAAACAACAAGTTCAGATATTTATGATGCAGTTGAGTCCATGAGGACAAAGGTAAGATACTCACCAGTTCTTCGTTGGATAATCCAGAATTGTTATATGGTGAACCATCCACAAAACTTCCGTATAATGTTTGACTTCCTTAGTGATGAATGCAATTCTTAGTTCTAGGCTCTTATTGTTTCTTATGGTTTCGTTCCACGATGCTGGAAAATATCCCAATACTTTTTCCCATAAATAGTCAATATTCATTGGTCTCATCATACGATGTAACCAAGATCGAACGAAAGTAACATCATCTTTCATTGTAAAGACCAGGAAAGGAATTCGAATGCAATATAAATGTGCTTGAGATGAACCATCTTTTAGAATTCTAAAACGTCCTTCGCAACAAAAAGGTCTACCATGAGCTTACTCCCAATTATCAAGAGATGTTTGGATCACTTCTTCTTCAGTTACATCGCTGAACTTTTCTCGATCAATTTCCATTACTAGAGAAAGGAATGGCTAGACTGCAACCCTAATAGATTAAAAAAGATCACACAATCGACGAGCATATCGGTTACCTGGGTTTCCCGTCAGTGAGACGAACATTGAAAAAAACGTTCTCCCAAAAAGAAGCATCTTGAAAGCCCATACCAGTGATTACCCTATGAAAAAAATATGCTTTGCATATAGTTATATCCTCTTCTTCAGTAAACTTGGGACCACGATTTCTTACAGACATTTCTGCAGAGTGAGAGAGATTAAGTTTTAGAAGAAGAAGAAGAAGATGTAATTTTGTAAATGGAAAGAATGAAATTTACAGGTCGAAAAATAAAATCAAGCCTTTGGAAATTTAGTCGTTGGCGTTTTTAGTAAAACCGCACAACTTTACTACAACCGCCGTTTGAATTACCACAAGAGTTGGCGTTTGTAGTAAAACTGCGCGACCTTACTAAAACCTCCAGTTTGAATTACCAACGCCTATTGTTTTGTTATAAATACAACACTAGGTTTTATTCTCAACCAAACCAACTGATTTCTTTCTCAACATCCACCATATTTTCTAAAGGAAAAACGAAGAAAATATGATGTGTCGAAGCAAAAAAGGTTTGTCCATTATGTTTCATGGATAATCACAGTCTTATGCAGTTCTCATGGATGTATTCAAAGTGTCCGCGGGAAGTTTATTCACGCATATGAATGGTGATTGAATCACAACCGGAAAAGCTCAGGTATTTGCAATATAAAGATCCCAACTGTCCATAGGAACCACATATGCTAGATGATGCTATGAAGATTAAAAAAGAAGAAGAAGAAAAGACTGCAACACTATGCAAAAACTTCAAGCTTAAATCCAAATTAAAGAAGGAATTATTACACTACAAGCATTGTGTATATGGAGATTACGAATACAAACATTTGTCCACCGAGAATCATTGGATGCTCAAATACGGGTTGCAAGACTTTTATGCATTTTTGGACTTCTTCCGAAGAAGACATATATGGAAGGCACTTCTGGGAATGTCCTAGGTGCTCTTTGGTGGATTGTGCTGATTGAAGTTTAAGGACAAATCGATTCACTATGGTATTATGTTATTTAATTAGTTTGTTGTTTATTTTGTGTTATTTTGATTATCTAAAACCAAACATGTGGATGTCTTCACATTTGCACCATCAATATCATAAGTAATTTAATTTTTTCATGGATTAAACATCACACCATCAATATCATAAATAAAAACATACTTCATTGAATAACCACATCATATCATACATGAGAATAAAAGAAAGGCATTAGATTAAAACAACTACATAGGCGTCAATTCTTGGTGGGTGGTGGAATTCCCAGGGTGATGTAGGGATTGTATTTGTTGAGAACCATAAAAATGTTGAAACAAGTATGGAAGTCGAAAGGAAGACCGCCGTGAGATACTTCCCACATCGTTAGAGCTCTGGGTTCCACTTCATGTTCGGCTTCACCGTTGAGCTTATTTTTGTGATTCTCCATTAGTAAAACGATGAACTCCGATACATGACTACTAATTGAACTAAAACGATGTGACAATAAGTGAGAATTACGCCCATTAATATTCCTCGTTTCAGCAGTGAACATTCTATAAACTTTTTCCCAGAAAGGAAACCTCGATTAGGCTTCATTACTTAAGATAGCATCTTGTGTGTGAAAAAAAAATGCTCTACAAAGAGTTAAATCTTCTTTTTGAGTGAATCTAACACCACAAAATCTGGGAGGCATTTTTGTAGATGATTTAAGAGTGAAAAATGTGTTGAATGTGTGAATTTAGATTTAAAATGAGCAGTATTTATATATAGAACTCAAAAATTATAGTTGTTAGATCACAAGAGTTTGAGCTGTCCAGATTCAGCCGTTGGCGCTTCTATGAAAAATGCGGCTCTTTAAGGAAAGACACTAGAGTTTGACGTAACAAAGGGTGATGCAATAACAAGCGCCAGCGTTGGTTCCAAGATCGCACGCTCTTACACCAAGCGCACGCTACAGGTTCCATCTCACTTAAAAAACCAACAAAATTGTTGGTTTTTACATCCATTTTTCATGTTTGTTGAGTCCATAGTGGTAGCAAAATCAGCAAACTTAAGTTTGTTGAGTCCATAGGAACTTCTCTAACTATCCTAAGAATTCTTAAATAAATTGAATACCTGGGATATTTATGGACTCTAAGAAGATCCAATTTGAATACCATGGATAATTAATGATTTCTTACATATCATAATTGAATACCTAGGAGGTTTTAGGATTGTTAAATATCCATGAAAATCCTAATTGAATACCATTACAACTATTTTAAGGCGGTTAGTTAAAAAATCAAATATTGTTTTCATGTTCTATGGATAGCAATTGCAGAGCATGATCATGTTCCAGTGATGAATTATAAAGATCAAACATGAGGACAGGTTGCGCTTCAAGGGACTAGGAATTTTAGAATACCGATCATTCAAGGGGATAAGAATACAACTAGACTCTCATTTTTCATGAGAGCATTCAATCTGAGACCACTCATCCTGTCATTTTTTTTAATTATTAGTTTTCCTATTCTTCTTTTATATATATACTCCCCACATCTTTTTGGAAAAAAAAACAACACGTTCTTGACGACGAGGGTAAAAACCTTAGATGAATTTAGTGACCTTACTACGTTTTTGTAGTAACTGTTAGAGAACTTCTCGGTCAAATTCGCAAGCGTTACTATCTCAAGCTTGTTGTCAAGTTTAGTTGACAAAACTATAAGTCTTGATTTCTAGTATACTTATAGCTAAGTCTCAAATTATGATATAAAGTGTAGTTGAGCATTAGACTTCACAACATTCGATTGAAGACGAAGAAATACTAAGGGGAGCTTGTGTAACTTCATCAACAAAAGGTATATGGAGACTTGAACTCATCTATCACTCAAAAGTTTATTTACTAGATCTCCTATTTGAGGCAAAAGTCATATACCTATATAGTCTTCGATTATACACATTTGATATTTCGCTTACATATTCTCAAAATATATGTTGGTAAGCTTACATATTCTCAAAATATATGTTGGTAAGCTTTCTCTTTAACGAAGTTCATCTTATATTCTTGACGAAAGTCAAAAGATGATCATGTGAAAAATTGCCTGGTAACATCTTACATTATTTGTGGGAGACAATTGAGGTTGAATCAGAATATTTCATATTGATCATTCGATCACTTGAAAATTGCTTTGAAGATAATAGTTTGTATAAGACAGATATTGTCGTCTTTCGAGAATATTTGAATTGTTGAAATTAGAGTTTAGAACAATTGGATATAAGCACATTATGCATACTTTCATATGTGTAATCCAAGTCTGGGAACCATGGTATGCATACCCGTATACATACTGTTTGGTTTAGCCAAGGTCCGAGAACTCATTACACATACCGGTACGCATACTGGCGTGAGGTTCAAGTTCCGAGACTTTAACTGAGTTTGTGGTATACGTACTAGTTCGCGTACTAGCGAACCCAAACTTAGTCCGGCTACCTAAGTATGTGTACCCATTTGCATACTTGTGTGGATTATGTTCTGAAATTAGTTTGTTCATGAACTAATACATTTATACATTAAGGAATGCAATCTTTTGCAAACCGTGGATATAATGTTCATGACTTGATTCGTGTGAATCAAAATCGATTTTGCTTCAATTGTGTCTTGAATACTTCTATGAGAATATAAACAATTGAACAACTCTAAAACTAGTTTAATTTGAGTCATTTGAACTAGTTATGGTTAAGATGAATATGGTTGATATGAAAGTGTTCATATGGCTTACTTTGATTAAATATTTTTGAGCCAACAAAGGTGCACACATTTAGGTATGGTTACTCATTTCTAAATGAAGTCCCTTTTCATTTGTGTGTAACAAGCTAAGTTCGATCTAACAGTTAAAAGATATTAGCTTGAGTCTAATCAGGCTTTCATCTAACGGTGAATATTGAATGCTTTGTTACCAATGTAACATTAATTGCAAACCCTGATTTGAAGACTTTATAAAAGAGAACTCCAGTAACTGGGAAACCTAATCCCCACACCTCCTATGTTATACTAGTTGTCACTAGAGTCGATTCTCCTTTAACCTTAGGTTTTTCACGAAACCATGTAGGTTAACGACTTGAAGACTTCATTGGGATTGTGAATCCAGACCCAACTATATTTTCTCTATAGTTTCCTTTTATGATCTTATTGTTTTTGATCATTATTGAGTATTATCTTCTTTAAGATTTGCTCGAGATTTAATCTCCGATAGGCAAGATAAAATGTAGCCACAAATATCTTCATCTCAGCATTTGTGATTCTACAGTATCTTTCTTCGCTACCATACGATTAAGATTATTGTGAGGTGATTGATATTTCTAAGGCTGTTCTTCGGGAATATAAGTCCATTATATCAATTGGTTCCTGTTCACCTTGGTTTATCAAAAGACGGAACAAAACTCACATCTTTATCCGTTGGAGATAGATTTATCTATTCAATAAACTTTTCTGTGTGAGACAGATTGTTTTATCAAGTCTTCAACTTTTGGTCGTAGAAACTCTTAGGTGTGGGTGAGATCAGCTAGGGGAATCAAGTATGTAGAGTCCTGCTGGGATTCAAAGACGTAAGGACCGTAATTGTACCTTGATCAGTGTGAGATTAGTTAGGGCTCAACTACATTCCATTCTGAAATTAACTTGGAGTGGGCTAGTGTCAACAGCGACATTATACAGTGTGGTGTTCAAATATGGACTAGGTCCCGGGGTTTTTCTGCATTTGCGATTTCCTCGTTAACAAAATTTCTGGTGTCTGTGTAAATTTTTTTACACTTTATTTTTTCTATATAATTGAAATATCATAGGTTGTGCGTAAGTTCAATCAATTGGGAATCTAACCTTTAGTTGTTTATTAAATTAATTGACACTTGGATATTGGTTTTTGATACCGTCTAAGTTATTTCTTATATTCAATCGGTCTTGAAAACTCCTATTTGTTTGATTGCAAATTGAATTGAGAAATCGAGATACGATGTTGGATATATTTTCATTGATTGAGTCTGACTGGCTAGTTGATTCTCTTGGAATTGTATTGGAGTTTGTACATACAGATTTCTAAGCGAAATATTGGGTGTGGTTGTTGTACCCCCGCTTTTTCAATTGGTATCAGAGCAGGCAATCACGTTTAAGACCTCATAAGTATGTGTTTGTAATCGATCTGACTCTATGGATAGTTATCATGTCACACCTCTATGGACAGTTATCACACGTTTAACACGCCTAAAAGAACAGTTGGATGAACTTTTTGATGAAGGTTATTTAAATATTGATAGAGATGTTGATGAGGAAGTCTCAGAGTATGTTAAGGTTTTGAATTCATTGGAAAATAAAAAGATGACAACTTATCATGTCACACCTCTTCTAACTCGTCTCTGTCAAGAAAACAAGAAATTGAAAGGGATTTACAGAGGTCCTTATGTTACGAACCGCTCTTGCGAATTGATCCTCAAAGATTCTGAGGAAAACCTGAGTAGAAAGTCACTTGAATATGATAATGTTTATCAAAATACTTCTTGTTGGAAGAAAAACTTGCAAAACTTGAAGAAAGGATTAACTCCCAGCAAGCAAGTTTTGATGACAGAGAAAGTGCTTATCTCGCTCGAGAAAAACTCCTTGAGGGTTGAGGCTGATTTAGCTGCTGGTCTTGATAAAATCAAGATGTTGGAAGATGACTTGAAAAAGTTCAACACTAGTTCAAGCAAATTAACCACTATGATAGGATAAAAAAAATCATCATGATACACGAGGATTGGGCTATAAGGGAATAAATGTTCCAAGTATTAGCAAAGAGGTAAAATTTGTCAAAGCTAGTGATTCATCTCAACAAAAGGTTTCCGCTGATAGCAAAAGTGAAATACCTTCACCGGTAGTTAAGGTTCAAAAAACAAAATTATATCAACCTCCAAAGTTAGCACACACGGATTTAGGTAAGAACATTCCTTATGTTTGCCACTATTGAGTAAATAATGGTTACCTGGAAAGGAAATGTCGTTTCTATACAAGGAATGAGAAACTTCATGATGTTCTTGTTTGGTCATCACAAGAAGTTTTGAAACTAAGATCATATGTTAAGACTAATCCCCTTAACGTTACAGGTTGTAACTGTCCAACCTTTAGGAAAAGGTATAAGTGCTGTGATAAACCTAGATTTGCCTATAAATGTCATATGAATCCTTTTCATAATTGTAATGGTTATAAAAAAGATAACTTCGTACAGACGATGACAAGATCTGATGCTCCCAATTGGAGAAAGACTAACTTGGAAAATAATAGTCAATCCAATTCTCTTCCGTGAAATCTGGAAGAGAGTAATGGGAAGAAGGTTCATATTGTTCCTAAACGCACTCAGAAGTGGGTGCCAAAAAAAGTCAACGATGCTTTAAGTGTGAAAAGGAATGATCTCCCAGAAAATTCCATGACTATGGAGAAGGCAATATCCATGATGTTGGAACTTAAAAGGTTCTTTGGAAAAATGGATTTGGATGTGAAGGGTTCTAAAAGTGATCTCTTTCATGATAATTCAAAAGTGAAATAGTATAAGCCAAAAACTATAGATGGTGAAAAATCTATAGTTCCGGAAAAGTCTGTTTCAGTCACTTGTGGTAAGAAAGACATTGTTCACCTCAACATAACTTGATTATGTTTTAAGTGCATCCTCACCAAGGAATTCCCTGTTAAGTATACAGTGAGGGAAGCACAAGAATTGGGGTGCACATATTGTGTTAGGTATGATATTGAACATTTGGTAAAGCCGTAGGATTCACGACAGGATCCTTCTAAAAGGTATGTCTATAAACTTGAGCAAGATTTGTATTTTTATCATTTGCTTAGAGTACTTATAATGATCCGTGTACCTTGCTTATCGTTCATTTCTACCTAACTTGATTTGTTTTTCTTAAATGTTTAGGTTTGAAAATAATAGTTCGGGATGTTTGGACTTCAGGTACACATACTTGGTATGCATACCATCATTTAAAATAAAAATATAGGGATTTTAGTTCGCAAATACGTTTGCATACTGCTCCAAGTCACGAAAATTCGTTAGCAAACCCGTATGCATACTGGCCTATGGACGTCAATATTCGATAAACTTGTTTTGGCCGTAAAGTCTTTGTCCGATATCTGAATGACCTCATTCTTTTTGAATTCTCTTCCTATTTGAATTATGTTCAAATGTTAGATGAGAATTTCTGAATTTGGATGAGTTAAGGTTGGTCTTTGTCCCGACTCTTGTTTTTGAGTGTTTTGCCCCGTTTCGTCGCACTTGTTCCACTTCTCTTGGACTTGAGCACTTGGATTATTGGAGTACTTCTCTTCTAAGATCATTTGTAATCTTTAGAAGATGATTTTTTAGTATTAATCTTTATTGGTTTTATAAATTGCAATTTTTTTTATGGGATATGTGGGTTTACGTCCGTTAACTATGATTGTCCCATATATGTCAAAAGTTAAGTTTATTATATGTAATTATGAAAATATTGATGGAAGATAGAACGAACTTTTGATAGCAAAGATTAAGTCTATGAAATCATTATGCAAATATTGATGAAAATAAAATGAGTCTTTGAATATTCCATAGTATTGATGATCTTTCTCTAATCCACTTCTTTGCGTAAGTATTGTGTGGCTCTGTAAATTTTCTTATGTTGATCATTTCCAATTAAATTAATCATGGGTTTTCTTATGGTTAATTTAATTGAGTTTTTCTGGATACAAATTCATATTTCATGTGATTTGTTAATGTTCAAAGAAATCCTTATTTTCTTGTGAAAGTAAGTCGCTCTTGTTGTTCTTTCGGGAATGACATTTTATGGGGGATAATTCTTAATTAAACTTGTGCTTGATTCCAAATCTTTGTGGGGAGTGCGGTTGTGGAATATTGTAGGATTTTTCTTGTATCTCTATTAACTCCTTGATGAATGCATTTAGTTTCGGCTATATGATTACATCTAAACAAAGTTGATATGTTATTTTCTTTTGGTCATGAAGAATCTCCATGAGAATTTCATTAGGATCCCACTAGTTTTCGTGCCTTTGCCAATTTTTATTGAAAAAAATGGGGAGAATTAATGTGTAGTTCACACTACAAATACATATGGTTTACGGATCATTATGTAAAGGGGAGTGGTTTTCATGTGAGATGAAGTATTGACTAAGGAGGAGTGATACATATCACTATAGTATTGTTGTCAACAGGGTCGTCTCTGACATATAGACGACCTTGTGCAAAATAGCTTGTGACGCCTTTTTCTTCTTCCATTTATCATGCTCAAAATTTACATCATGAACCCCTTCGTTTCTGACTCAAAACTTCTTACTAAACTACGTGACTTTTTAACAATAAACTTATCAAGGGATATTAATTAAGATTTACTACTGCATTACTTTTTTCTTTCTGTTTACGTCTAGCGAATCATCTTCAACTGGTATAACTATATCATAGAACGCATATGTAAGTAAATTAATCAAGAGAATGCAGGGAAATAAAGGCAAGATAGTACCTAAATCTAGCTTTATTATCTCTCTAGAGGATCCAAAAAAGTCCACCCAGGTCAGTGAAGTGACCAACAACAATATGCATCAATATATAAATAACTATGAATTTTCCAAACATACTTGATGTAAACAAGAATTTATGATTCATACATTGTGTCTTTAAAAATTGAAAAACCATTATAAAATAAAAACAAAACAGTTGGATAAGACTTAGATGGAAATAAATTGAAACTAGCAAAAACAGTGGCAAGTTTACATGATGACATGGAAGTATAAGTGCTGAATGGAAAGTGGAAACACAACCAATATGCTTGGACTGATCTTTTTTCTTTGTCTCGCTCTTGCAAAAGTTGACGGGCTTCAGCGCCGGGCCTAGTTGTCAATGTTGTGATACAATTGGACTTTGATGCTGTGTAATAATATTATGATATTGTATAACAATGATCGAGATCAACTGTTTTCTCATTGTTATAGCTACGAATATTCAACTACTATGATGTTGAGTTGAACACATTCAAAATCACTGGAGTACTTGGAAGTGACGAAGATTTCGAGTAATATTGAAGAACCAGGGAAATCAAGCATCCGGATTGAGAGCTACAAAGTTTATTTACTTTGTATTCCATATGTATTGATAGTTTTGTCACTAAAATTAACAAAGGGAGATTGTTATAGCATTGCTCGTTCGAACTCGCAAGCATTAATATCTCAAGCTTTTTGTCAAGTTTAGTTGCCAAAACTATAATTATTGATTTCTAGTCTACTTATAGCTAAGTCTCGGATTAGGATAGAAAGTGTAGTTGAGCATTAGACTTCACGACATTCATCGATTGAAGACTAAGAACTACTAAAGGGATGTTGTGGAACTCATTAACAAAAGGTATATGGATACTTGAGTCATCTATGAATCAAAAGTCTATCTACTCTATCTCCCATTTGAGACAAAAGTCGTATAGTTATATCGACTTCGATTATACACATTTGATATTTCGAGCTGAGTTTAACTCACTTATTTTTTTTCTCGAAATATATGTTGGTAAGTTTTTGCTTTAACCAAGTTCATATTATATTCTTGATGAAAGTGAAAAGATGATCATGTGAAAATTTCCAGGTAACATCTTACATGATTTGTGTGAGACAATCATTTGATGTAGACTCGGAATGTTTCGTATTGATCATTTGATCACTTGAAAATTGCTTTGAAGCTAATAGTTTGTGTAAGAAAACTATTGTATTCTTCCAAGAATGTTTCAATGCTTAAAATGAGTGTTTAGAACAATTGGATATAAGCACAGTATGCATATTTGCATGTGTGTAATCCAAGTCCGGGAACCATGGTATGCATACCCGTATGCGCACTGTTTGGTTTAGTCAAGGTCCGTGAACTCAATATGCATACTGTTAGAGCATTGCTCGGTCGAAATCGTATGTGTTTCCATCTAAAGCATGTTTTTCAATGTTATTGATCAAACCTATAATGTCTTGATTTTTATTCTACCATAGCTAAGGTCTCATACTAGGATAGAAAGTGTAGTTGAGCTCAAGAACTCAATGGAAATCATCATACAAGATGAAGGACTACTCAAGGAACCAGTGGATCTTCATTGACTAAAATATATGTGGTGACTTGAACTTATCTATCACTAAAAAGTCTATCTACTCTATATCCTATCTTGAGAAAAAAGTCGTAGTACTATATAGACTAAGAATATACACATGTGATATTTCGATCTAAGTATATCTCGCTTATCTATTTTTCGAAATGTGTGTTGGTAAAGCTTTCACTTTAGCCAAGTTCATCTTTACATAGTGACGAAAGTCATGTTATGTTTCAATCACTTTGGAAATTGCTCTGACGAAAACTAGTTTGTGAATAACAACTATATGACGTCCCCTGAGAATGTTTCAATGGTTGAAATGAGAGTTTAGACAATATAACCACTGGGGGATATAAACAATGTTGTGGTATAAAACATATATGTATAAGTACTTAGCACTTTAACATAAGTTTTCAAACTTTGTTGATCAAGTGAAAACCGGAACTTGAGAAGTCAACCCATTCCGCGAACGTGCGTAGTTCTCGAACCCGACAATTTCTGCTGGAGTTGTAGCTCAGTTTCAGTCCGCGAACTGACAGAAGTTCTCGAACCCGAGAATTTATATTGGGGTTTGTGAACTCCAACCGGTTAACTTGAGTACGCGAACCCAGTCCGCGAACTTGAGTGGTTATGTCTAAAAACGATGTTCGTGAACTTATCTAAATTATCTAAGGAATGCTATTGCAAACCGTGGATTTATAGTTCATGAATTAATTCGAGTGAATCACATCATTTTCTCTTCAATTGTGTATTGTGTAGTACATGAGATCTCATATCAATTGAACAACTCTCTAACTAGTTCATTTGAGTAGAATATGGATTAGTTATGGTGAAGAAGAATATGGTTGATATAAAAGTTATCATTTGGCTAACCATTTGGTTGACTAATATTGAACCAACTATTGTACATGTTTGGGTACGGTTACACAAACCCAAAATCATCAAGTACATGTGTGTATGGCAAGCTAAGTTTTCCATCTAACGGTTGAGAGATATTTGTATCTAATCAGGTTTTCATCTAACGGTGAATATTGAATGCTTTGTTACTAAGCTAATATTGATTGCAAAGTGAATCCAGACCGATACTACTTTTCTTGTAGTTGTGTGATCTGATCTTGCTATTTCTATCGTACGAGTACAATTGTATTAATTGGCTTGAGATTTCAATCTCCGATATGCAAGATATAAAAGTAATCACAAATATCTTCGTCTCATTGTTTGTGATTCCACAATATCTTTTTTCACTGTATCGATTAAGACTATTGTGAGGTGATTGATAAAACTGAGCTATTCTTCGGGAATATAAGTCTGGTTTTATTGATTGGTTCCTGTTCACCTTGATTTATTAAAAGACGGAACAAAACTCATAAGTTTATTCATGGGAGACGGATTTATCTATCATGTAGACTTTTTTTTTTTGCTAAAGTCTTCTACTTTGGGTCGTAGCAACTCTTGGTTGTGGGTGAGATCATCTAAGTGAATCAAGTGCACAGTATCCTGCTGGGAATAGAGGCGTAGGAGAATACCTATACCTTGGATCAGTGGGAGTTTGATTGGGGTTCAACTACAGTCCAGATCGAAGTTAATTTGGAGTAGGCTAGTGTCTGTAGCGGATTAATACAATGTATGTTTAATCTGGACTAGGTCCCTGGGTTTTTCTGCATTTGCGGTTTCCTCGTTAACAAAATTCTGGTGTCTGTGTTATTTATTTTCCGCATTATATTTTTATATAATTGAAATAATACAAGTTGTGCGTTGTTCAATCAATTAGAATATCCGACCTTATTGGTTGTTGATTTAAATTTATTGACACTTGGATATTGGTCTTTGGTACCATCCAAGTTATCTCTCTCTGATTGGACTCGCGAATCACATTTGTTTGAGTATATCAAATTGAGAGATTGAGATAATAACTCATTGAGTATTTTCTATTGATTAAGTCTAGTTAATTCTCTAAAAAATAACTCGGAGTTGTCCATACAGATTGCTAATCGAAATATTGGGTGAGGTTGTTAGACCCCCACTTTTTTACTATTGATTAAGTCTAGTTAATTCTCTAAACACTAACTCATTTTCTGTAGTTTTAAATAGCTGATTGTTCAAAACATTTTATGTATGACTCTCACATGCCAGATCACAGGGAAACCAAATGTGTTATATTATGCAGCAGCAATCTTCAAGCTAAACTGCATGTATAAGACTTGATATAGTCACCTACCATTTTCCCGTAAATAGGCTGCTTCAACAGAAACTGGTTTTGGGTGACATGATATTCTACCATGTTAGATAAATGACATGATACTCTGCAGGATTTTTATTTTGTAATTTTAGCCAAGTGATGGAAGTTAACTGTTAGTGATGTATATCTTGGTGTTTTGATGCTAAAGCCTGCATCTTGTAACTTAGCTTGGATATAAGTGATAAATTTGCAGCATTTGTGGTCGCAAAGTGATAAAAAGGATCAGTGATAAGGAAAAACTCCGCTAAAAGGTGTATGTGATGAGATAAGTTCAAGGCCTTTAAAATTTTGTAATTCAGTTGTAGTAGTCCATTGTTGTAATGTTCTGTAGTGCTTGAATTCAAGGACTTATATGTGTCTTGGTGTAGTGTTGTATAATGGTTTCATATATGATTGGGAATGGATTGGCTAGATACCTGTATTCTGGTGGAAGAAATCAAATGTGCAGGTGCAGGAAATCTTGAAATAAGTTTTTGTATTTTTTTTTTGGAATCTGATTTTTATTTGAGACGCATATAAGTGTCGCTCAATTTGTTTTTGCGTCGTGTTAAATGGGATTAATAAATAAATTTGGTTCACTTACTAAACAATTAAGAGACAGATATAAGTGTCTCATAAATTAATTAGGAGACGTTTATAAGCGTCTTTAAATACGTCTCAAAGCATTCCCTACGCCAAAATTGAGACACTTATATGTGTCTCAAAAAATCAAGGCAACATTTATATATGTCTCAAAACCGTCGATTTGGTGTAGTGATACCTATCCTATTGAGTTTTTTTTTTAATCACTCTAGGTTTACTTTTATCAATGGCTTCTTCTCCTTCCTGCTCTTTGGATTTACCTAAAGATGCCATTAATAAGGAGGTATAATGCAAACTCGTTAATGAGAAGAAAACTCTCGTTAAAAATGAAGGTTCCTTTTCTCGATCCTCTGATTCACTGTCTGATTTAGAGGAGATTGAAGAGATTTCATCGGATGTAGTTTTTGATTTTCTAAAGGAATTTGAGAAGGCTAAGCAGTTGCTTGTTGATACAATGAAGTATCTTGATGTGGTAAGAACTGAGTTGAAAAATGTTAAGTCTGACCTTGTTCTCATTAATACCTATGTTAAAGAACTTCCCAATAAGGATATCCTCTTCAAGGGTGCATAGGATGCTTCCATTCACAAGCTCCAAGACCTTAAGTCTCAAGAAGGTCCCGAACTGTCAATTTGACTCTAGTTCGCATGGAAGTGTTTTTAATTTAGTCTGTTTGTTTAAGCATGTCTTTTAAATCTTCTATTGTTTCTCTTTTGTTTTGAAGAATAACTAGTGTTTTGAAATAGCCATTATTGTGATTACACATAGCTATATCCAATGTTTTTCATCTTCTTGTTTTTAGATTTATTGGTTTAAATTCTAAACTTGTTTGGAAGATGATGGTTGCAGTATTAATCTTTATGGTTTTATATATTACAATATTTTGATGGGATATGTGTGTTTACGTCCGTGAACTTGATTGTCCCATATTTTGTCAAAAGTAAATTCGTTCGTGAATTGATATGCAAATATTAATAAAAGGATGAATATACTTTTGACAAACACAAAAGTTAAGCCTATATTGTTAATCTTTGATATAAGATAGGTTAAAATCTTTTGTGATTTAAGGATTATGTCTATTGTGTGTCATTGTGAAAATGGTGATGGAAACATAGAGTGAATCCTTGTGAATTCCGCAGTAATTGATCTTCCATGTTCTATATTTTGTGTATTACTGTGAGACTCTGTATTGTGACTTATGTTGAGCATTAGACAACCAAAGTTGATTATTTTGTGTTTAGCTTAGTTGTGTTCCGTAAGACACTTTACGTCGAGTATTTTGAACTAAATCAATCATCTAGCTTGGTTATTTAGTTAGCACTCCGTAAGTTTTTCTCATGTTGAGCATGATTGACTAGGATAGTTATTTTTATGATTAACTTAGTCATTGCTCCATAGAATGATCTTATGTCGAGTGTGGCCAATTAAATTGATTACTCTTGTAATTATTTTGGTTGAGTATGTCAATTAGATTATTTGCGAGTTTTCTTGTGATCAATCTAATTGATTTATTAAGTCTCCATAAGTTTACTCGTTTTGAGCATATTTAGTCAAATTAATCTTGATTCGCTTTAGTTAATTTGATTGAATATTTCTTGTTGGATTCCAAATTCATACTTGTATGTAATTTGTTGAGTCTAAAGAAATCCTTCTTTTCTTTTGAAATTAAGGTCGCTCTTGTTGTTCCTTAGGGAATGACATATTATGGGGGAGAGTTCTTTTGAACTTGTGCTTAATTACCAAATCTTTGTGGGGAGTGCGGATGTGGAATATTAGAGGGGTTATCTTGCATCTTTATAAACTCCTTGATGAATGCATTTAGCTTCGGCTTTATGATTGCATCTAAACAAGATGATACAAATTTAGCTTTGGTCATGAAATTTCTCTTACGGAAATTTCATTAGGATCCCGTTCTTGTACCTTTGCCAATTTTATTGACAAAAAGGGGAGAATTAATATGTAGTTCAAACTACAAATACATATGGTTTTCGGATCATTATGTGAGGGGGAGTGGTTTCCATGTGAGATGGAGTATTGACTAAGGAGGAGTGAAGTATCACCATAATATTGTTGTTGAAGTTGTGATGTAATTGGACTTTGACGCTGTGTAATAATACTATGACACTGTATAACAATGATTGAGAACCGATGCTTTTCTCATTGTTATAGCTACAGATTTTCAACAACAATGATGCTAAACTTACAGCCTTTGGGATCATTGGACTACTTGGAAGTGACGAAGATTTCCAGTATTGTTGAAGATTAGACATGTGGAATAGGATCTACAAAGTTTATTTATATATTTTTTGTATTCCATATGTATTAATAGTTTTTCCACTAAAATTGACAAAGGGGGAGATTGTTAGAGCATTTCTCGGTTGAACTCGCATGTGTTGCTATCTCAAGCATGTTTTTCAATGTTAGTGATCAAAACTATAAAGTCTTGATTTCTAGTCTACTATAGCTAAGGTCTCGGACTAGGATAGAAAGTTTAGTTGAGCTCAAGAACTCCATGGAAATCATCATACAAGTCGAAGGACTACTCAAGGAACCAATGGATCTTCATCGACTAAAAGGTATGTGGAGACTTGAACTTATCTATCACTCAAAAGTCTATCTACTTTATCTCCTATCTTGAGAAAAAATTCGTATTACTATATAGACTAAGAATATACACATGTGACATTTCGAGCTGAGTATATCTCGCTTATCTATTTCTCGAAATGTGTGTTGGTAAAGCTTTCGCTTTATCCAAGTTCATCTTTACCTAGTGACGAAAGTCATGTTATGTTTTAATCACTTTGGAAATTGCTCTGACGAAAACTAGTTTGTGAATAACAACTACATGACGTCCTCTGAGAATGTTTCAATGGTTGAAATGAGAGTTTAGACAATATAACCACTGGGGGATATAAACATTGTTGTGGTAACACATATATGTATAAGTCCTTAGCACTTGAACCGAAGTTTGCGAACTTTGTTGATCAATTGAAAACCGGAACTTGAGTAGTCAACCCAGTCCGTGAAATCAGTCCGCGAACGTGCGTAGTTCTCGAACCCGATAATTTCTGCTGGCGTTTGTGAACTCCAACCGGTTAACTTGAGTCCGTGAACCCAGTCCGAGAACTTGAGTGGTTATGTCTAAAAACGATGTTCGTGAACTTATCTAAATTATCTAAGGAATACTATTGAATACCGTGGCTTTATAGTTCATGAATTGATTCGAGTGAATCACATCATTTTTCCTTCAATTATATCTTATATAGTACATGGATCACATAGCAATTGAAAAACTCTCTAACTAGTTCATTTGTGTCATCTGGACTAGTTATGGTGAAGAAAAATATGGTTGATATGAAAGTTATCATTTGGCTAACCATTTGGTTGACTAATATTGAATCAACTATTGTACACGTTTGGGTGCGGTTACGCAAAACCAAAATCATCAAGTACATGTGTGTATGGAAAGCTAAGTTTTCGATCTAACGGTTGAGATATATTAGCTTGTATCTAATCAGGTTTTCATCTAACGGTGAATATTGAATTCTTTGTTACTAAGCTAACATTGATTGCAAAACCTGATTTGAAAGACTATATAAGGGAGAACTCTAGCAACTGGGAAACCTAATCCCCACACATTTTGTGTGATACCAGTTTGCAAAGCTAGAGTCGATTCTCCTTTAACCTTTGGTTTTCTTCTTCTAAAACCAGGTTAACGACTTAAAGACTTTATTGGGATTATGAAGCCAGACCGATGCTACTTTTCTTGTAGTTGTGTGGTCTAATCTTTCTCTTTCTATCGTACAGTACAATTGTAATAATTGGCTTGAGATTTCTATGTCCGATATGCAAGATATAAAAGTAATCACAAACATCTTCGTATCATCGTTTGTGATTCCACAATATCTTTTTTCACTGCGTCGATTAAGACTATTGTGAGGTGATTGATAAAACTGAGCTGTTCTTCGGGAATATAAGTCTGGTTTTATTGATTGGTTCATGTTTACCTTTATTTATCAAAATACGAAACAAAACTCATAGGTTTATTCGTGGGAGACGGATTTATCTATCTTGTAGACTTTTTTGTGTGATATAGATTTGTTTACTAAAGTCTTCGACTTTGGATCGTAGCAACTCTTGGTTGTGGATGAGATCAGCTAAGGGAATCAAGTGCGCCGTATCCTACTGGGATCAGAGGTGTAGGAGTATAAATGTACCTTGGACCAGTGTGATATTGATTGGGGTTCAACTACAGTCCAGACCAAAGTTAATTTGCAGTAGGCTAGTGTCTATAGTGGCTTAATACAGTGTATATTTAATCTGGACTAGGTCCTGGGGTTTTTCTGCATTTGCGGTTTCCTCGTTAACAAAATTCTAGTATCTGTGTTATTTCTTTTCCGCATTATATTTTTATATAATTGAAATAATACAGGTTGTGCGTTGTTCAATCAATTAGAATATCCGGCCTTATTGGTTGTTGATTTAAATTGATTAACACTTGGATATTGGTCTTTGGTACCTTCCAAGTTATCTCTCTTTGATTGGACTCGCGAATCACATTTTCTTGAGTAAATCAAATTGAGAGATTGAGATAATAACTCCTTGAGTATTTTCTATTGATTGAGTCTAGTTGATTCTCTAGAAAAAAACTCGGAGTTGTCCATATAGATTGCTAATCGAAATATTGGGTGAGGTTGTTAGACCCCCGCTTTTTCACATACCGGTACGCGTACTGGCGTGAGGTTCAAGTTCTAGGACTTTAACTGAATTTGTGGTATGCGTACCAGTTTGCGTACCGGCGAACCCAAACTTAGTCTGGACACCTAGGTTTGCTTACCCGTTTGCATACTTGTATTATATTCCAAAATCTGGTTTATTCATGAACTAATACATTTATATATTAAGGAAATAAATCTTTTGCAAACCGTGGCTATAATTCCCATGACTTGATTCGGGTGAATCAAAATCGATTTGCTTCAATTGTGTCTTGTATATTTCTATGAGAATATAAACAATTGAACAACTCTAGAATTAGTTTTATTTGAGTCATTTGAACTAGTTATGGTTAAGATGAATATGGTTGATATGAAATTGTTCATATGGATAACTTCAGTTAACTATTGTTGAACCAACAAAGGTGCATACGTTTAGGTACGGTTACTCATATCTAAATAAAGTCACTTTTCATTTGTGTGTGACAAGCTAAGTTCGATCTAACGGTTGAAAGATATTAGCTTAAGTCTAATTATGTTTTTATCTAATGATGAATATTGAAAACTTTGTTACCAAGGTAACGTTGATTACAAACCTTGATTTGAAGACTATATGCATGGGAAACCTAATACTCATACCTCATGTGCGATACTAGTTGCCACTAGAGTCGATTCTCCTTTAACCTTAGGTTTTTTACGAACCTTGTAGGTTAAGGACTTGAAGACTTCATTGGGATTGTGAAGCTAGACCCAACTATTTTATCTGTAGTTGTGTATTCTGATCTTGTTGTGTTCAATCGTCATTAAGTACTATCTTCTCTAAGATTTGCACGAGATTTAATCTCCGATAGGAAAGATAAAAAGTAGTCACAAACAACTTTGTCTCATCATTTGTGATTCCACAATATATTGTTTCGCTACCATACGATTAAGATTATTTTTAGGTGATTGATATTTCTTGGATGTTTTTCGGGAATATAAGTTTGATATATCAATTGGTTCCTGTTCACCTTGATTTATCAAAAGACGGAATAAAACTCATAGGATTATCCGTGGGAGACAGTTTTATCTATTCAATAGACTTTTCTGTGTGAGACAGATTTGTTTATCAAGTATTCGACTTTGCGTCGTAGAAACTCTTAGTTGTGGGTGAGATCATCTAAGGGAATCAAGTGCGTAGAATCCTGCTGGGATTCAGAGACGTAAGGAGCGCAATTGTACCTTGATCAGTATGAGATTAGTTAGGGCTCAACTAGTACGAAGTTAACTTAGAGTAGGCTAGTATCTGTGGCAGATTAATACAATGTGATGTTCAAATCTGGACTAGGTCCCGTGGTTTTTCTGCACTTGCGGTTTCCTCGTTAACAAAATTTCTAGTGTCTGTGTTATTTCATTTTTTTCACATTGTATTTTCTATATAAAAAAGCGGGGGGCTAACAACCTCACCCAATATTTCGATTATAAATTGTATGTACTAACTCTAATATACTTTTAAGAGAATCAACTAGACAGTCAGACTCAATCTTAACAAAAAGTATATCAAGGAGTTAATATTTGTATCTCTCGATTTGATCTATACTCAAGTAAATAGAAATCTGGGAGTCTTTATCAAATACAAGAGAGATATAAATTTGGATGGTACCAAAGACCAATATCCAAGGATCAATCAATTTCCAATCAACAACCAAAGGTTGGATTTCACAATTGATCGATACAACGCACAACCTGTGATATTTCAATTATATAAAAAAATATAATGCGGGTGATATTTTAAGTATATAACAAAAAATAATGCGGAATAGAAATAACACAGACACCAGAAATTTTGTTAACGAGGAAACCGCAACTGAAGAAAAACCCCGGGACCTAGTCCATATTGAACACACACTGTATTAAACCGCTACAAACACTAGCCTACTACAAACTAACTTCGGTCTGGACTGTAGTTGAACCCTAATCAATATCACATTGATTCAAGGTACAGTTGTGCTCCTTACGTCTCTGATCCTAGAAGAATACTACGCACTTGATTCCCTTAGCTGATCTCACCCACAACCAAGAGTTGCTACGACCCAAAGTCGATGACTTGAATAAACAAATCTTTATCATACAGAAAAGTCTACGATAATAGATAAATCTGTCTCCCACAGATAAACCTATGAGTTTTTTTCTGTCTGTTGATAAAATCAGGATGAACAGGAACCAATCAATAACCCGTACTTATATTCCCGAAGAACATCCGAGAATTATTGATCACCTCACAATAAGCTAAATCGTATGGTAGCGAAACTAGATATTGCGGAATCACAAACGATGAGACGAAGATGTTTGTGATTTCTTTTTATCTTGCCCTATCGGAGATATAATCTCAAGAAAATTATTCAATTGAAATCGTATGATAGAAAATGGAAAGATCATATCACTCAACTACAAGAGAAGTAGTTTCTTCTGGCTTCACAATCCCAATGAAGTCTTCAATTCGTTAACCGAAAGGGTCTCAAGAAGAAACCTACGGTTAAAGGAAAATCGACTCTAGCAAAACCAACTAGTATCACACAGGAGGTGTGGGGATTAGTTTTTCCAGTTTCTAGACGTCTCCTTTATATAGTTTTCAAATCAGGGTTTGCAATCTAAGTTACATTGGTAACAAAGCATTCAGTTGTCACCATTAGATGAAAAACCTGATTTATCCAAGTTAATATACTTCAACCGTTAGATCGAAACATAGCATGTCACGCACACAAATGAAACGTATTTCATTTAGGTTTGAGTAACTGCACCTAAATGTGTACACTTAGTTGGTCCATAAATAGTTAACCAATGGTTAGCCATATGAGCACTTTCATATCAACCATATTCATCTTTTTCATAACTAGTTCAAATGACTCATAAGAACTAGTTCAAGAGTTGTTCAATTTCTTAGATCTTTATACATAGACACAATTGAAACAAAATCGGTTTAATTCACTTGAATCAATTAATGAACAATATATCCACGGTTCGCAAAGATTGCATTCCTTATTGATTTATTGTTTAAGTTTATGAGATAACCGATTTCAGATATAACCAGCTTAGGTACGGGTACGTGTACGTGTACTCTTTCTTTACCGGAATTGGGTTTGAAAACCCATCCGAAATTTTCGAATGAAAACTTCCATGGGTATGAGTACCTAAGGTGACTGTTTTGTATGTTCGTAAACTTCAAACTCAGCCGAATTTCACGAACGTGAACTTCCGCCAGTACGCATACCCAACCTGTCTCCTTCACCAATACCGCATGCACACATATGCACACACTTGGTTTCCAGTACATGGATTTATACACTAATATGCGAACACACTATATATACTTATATCCATAGGTGGTTACGTAATATCAACTCTACATTTCAATCATTGAAACATTCTTCTATAATGTTATAATAGTCGTTAGACATAAAGAATCGACTATCGTCATCAAAGCTATTTTCAAGATTGAAACGTCATCATGACTTTCATCATGGATAAAGTTGATAGGTGGTTAAAGAGAAATATTACCAACACATATTTCGAGAAAAAGATAGGTGAGTAAACTCGGCTCGAAATAGAAAATGTGTATCTATGAAAACTATCATACTTATACGACTGTTGTCTCAAGAGTAGGGGATAAATATACTTTTGAGTGCTAGATAAGTTCAGGTCTTCACATACCTTTTTGGTCGGATGAAGTTCCACCGGTTCCTTGAGTAGTTCTTCGTCTTCATAATATAATCGCCATGGAGTCTAGAGCTCAACTATACTTAACTATCCTAGACCGAGACTTAGACACAAGTATACTAGAAATCAAGACGTATAGTTTTGATCAATAATATTGACAAACATGCTTGAGATTGAAACGTATGCAAGTTCGACCGAGCAATGCTCTAAAAATCTCCCCCTTTGTCAATTTTAGTGACAAAACTATCAATACATATGGATTACAAAATAGATAAAACTTTGTAGCTTCTCGTCAACATGCTTGATTTCCTTGGTGCTTTAACATTACTCGAAAACTTCATGTTTTCTAAGTACTCCCATGATTCCATAGATGTTCAGTTCAACATCATAGTTGTTGAAGTCCTGTAGCCATAACAACGAGAAAACAAAAGATCTCGATCATTGTTATTCAATGTCATAGTATTATTACACAACATCAAAATTCTTATATTACAACTTCAACAACAATACTATGGTGATATGTATCGCTCCCCCTTAGTCAATACTTTTGTCTCAACACGAAAACCACCCCCCCCCCCCTTACATAATGACCCGTAAAGTATGTAAATCATATGTATTTATAGCGTGAACTACATATTAATTCTCCCCCTTTTTGTCAATAAAATTGGAAAATGTATGAAAATGGGATCCTAATGAAATTTTCAAGGAGACGCTTCAAGACCAAATAAAAGGACATATCAACTTTGTTTAGATGCAATCATAAAGCCGAATCTAAGAATTCATCAAGGAGTTTATAAAGATACAAGATAACCCCTAAAAATTCCACAATTGTACTTCCCACAAAGATATGGGAATTAAGCGCAAGTTCAAAAGAACTCTCCCCCATTTGATGTCATTCCCGAGAGAACAACAAGAGCGACCTTACTTTTTATAAGAAAAGAAGGATTTTATTGGACACCAAAAACCATAAGAAATGATTTTCTATATCCAAAATTCTCAATTAATTTAACCACAAGAAATCCCATGGTTAATTTAATCGGAATACTCAATTAAATTAAACACAAAAGTGATCAATTTAATTGAACATGCTCGATATAAGAGAACTTATGGATCTACGACCATGTTAACCATAAAAGAATGATTAACTCAATCGTTTTATGCTCAACACATGAAAAACTTATGGAGCATTGCAGTATACACACAAAATATGGATCATGGAAAGATCAATATTGTGGCATAAACAAGGATTCATTCTATTTTCCATCATTATTTACACAATGACATATAATAAACATAATCCTTGTAAACAAAAGATTTTAACCTATCTTCCATCAATGAATTGACATAATAGGCTTAAATTTTGTTTGTCAAAAGTTCATGGATCTTGTATCAATACTTGCATATCGACATATAAAAGATATAACTTTTGACATCATATGGGACAATAATAGTTCACGGACGCAAACACACGTATCCCATAATATATTACAATATATAAAACCATAAAGAGTAATACTGTAACAATCATCTTCCAAACAATTTTAGAGTTTTAAATAATAAAAAAAAATCTAAAAACAAAGATGAAAAAATATTGGACATAGCTATGTGTAATCACAATAATGGCTATTCCAAACTCTAGTATTCTTCCTAAAACACAAGAATAAAATTCCCATAAGAAGACTTCCTAGACATTAAGATCTTTGAAAAATTCCTTGTCGTCCCCGAACTCCTTGTCGTCAACAACCATTGGAACATATGGTTCATGGAGGAAGGAGTCAATACCAATAAACCTTCTTGGATGATGATGTCGAACCAGGGCCTTATGAATTTCCAATGATATTAAAACATAAGCCTTTATTTGTTGAATCTCTTTTCTTGCCAGCTTCAACTCTTCAAGAACATCAGAAAACTTCTGAGAGTTTGAAGGAACAACTCTTGGATTCCTCACATTCCTTCTTTTTATTTTCAAAGTTGGAAGAAATTGAGATTTCTCTTTTTCCTTAGTGATTGATGGCTTAACAATCATATTGATATATTTTCCATCTGAAGACATGATACTTGAAGTATCCATGATATACAGTTTTGTGAGAGGAATTCACAAATAAACTTCAACAAGCAGTCTAATGATATAAAGAGTATCAGAGAAGGAAAAGAGAATGTAGGGTTTCGAAACCTTTAAACATATTTGTACACGTCCAACTCACAACCCTATAAAGAGTACAATTGTCGATAATAACCCGCTTCTTTTGGAAAACAATTCCTTTCCAATATCAACAGTTATATGAAGGAATTCCAAAAATCAAACTATACAAAGCTAAAAAACAAAAAAATAAATTATTTTTAAGCTTGAGGTGTGCATGATCTTGTCTTTTTTAAATAGGAACATGAGACAAGATGCACAAAGATAACACAATCAAGTTGTGTTGTGATGAACAACAATCTGTCCACCATGATCCTTTTGGTTGGAATTCATGGAACCTTGAATTTCCTTATGTTTAGACCATGTTTTCCTCTCTAATGGTCTAAATCTATCTTTGGAAACTACTTTCTTTGAAGTAGATAATATATTACATGCCTCAGTTATTTTCTTCGCTAGTTTAAGCCTGGTAGAAAGACGATCTTCTCTTCTTTGAAGATTGTTGACATATATCTTCTCGTGTTTGTACTTGAAATAATTTGAAAGTTCATGACCCTTGAAAGAACAATAGGAGCATGTCAACGCAGAGAATGGATCAGGAATTCGTGAGGCGTAAGCTTCCAGGCACACAGTAGGTCATGAAACATTAAACATGGAGTTTCCAAAAGAAGGGTCAATTGATTATTGCATCTTGATTAGGTTCCCTTCTAGAAGATTATCAAGATTGATGTATGTATTGCTACAATTATCAAAATCAATATTTTCACATAAAAGAGCAACACTTGATTTTTTGTCTTCATCGGAATCATAATTGTCATACATCTCATCAAGTGTCGCAGCAAGACCTTTGTTCCCAGTGTATTTTCTACGATTTGGGTACTCGTTTACAAAATGACCAATCCATTAAACTTAAAGCACTGAGGCATATCCTCATCATTAGTTTCATCAGTGTCCCTGTTTTTAGGAGGAATACGATTATGAGGTTTTATTGATGCTTTTGGCTTATCTATGGTGAACCATTTACTTCTCTTCAAAAGAAGGTCTCTAAACTGTCTTGTAATCATCAAGACTGATTTATCTAGATCTTCATCTGATGAATATGTCTCAGAGTGATAATCTTCAGAGATATACACATTTTTAACATTTTCACAAGTAATTTTGTGTCTTTCAGTGCTTTGAACGCAACATACTTATATTTGGATGAATGTTCGTGATGAAAGATCTTAAGCTTCCCAACCAGCGTATTTATTGAGAGATTATCAAGGTTATTTCCCTCAATGATGGAATGCTTCTTAGAGTCATACCTAGATGGCAGCGATCTGATAATTTTCATCATAATGTACTTTTCAGGAATAGGCTTACCCAATGCAAAAGATGCATTAACAATTTCAGACACTTTGTGATTAAACTCATCAAATGAATCTTCATCTGCCATACGAAAGTTTTCCCAATTGGAATTAAGGTATTGAAGCCTATCTTCCTTTTCACTGGTATTACCTTCGAATACGGTTTCTAAGATATCCCAAGCATCTTTAGACCTAATGAAATTTGACACATGGTGCTGAATATTTGGGGTAATGGCATGTATGATGGCATTCAAAACATTGGAGTTTTGCTTAGCAGCAAATATATCAGCAACATCGTATTTGCCAATATTTTTTGGAGCATTAACATTACCTACTGCAACAACGGGAGCATCATATCCATTAACAACATATACCCATGATTGAAAATCACGCGCTTGAAAAACTCGCATAGAAATTTTACACCATAAGTAATTTGAGCCATCGAAGACTGGTGGTACATTAATAGAGATAACACCTCTGTCCATAAAGTCAGATCGCTACAAACACAGAATGATAAGGTCTTTAAACGTGTTTGCATGCCCTGATACCAAATGAAAAACGGGGGTCTAACAACCTCACCCAATATTTCGATTAGCAATCTGTGTGGACTAACTCTAATATACTTTTAATAGAATCAACTAAATAGTCAAACTCAATATTAACAAAAAGTATATCAAGGAGTTAATATCTCTATCTCTCGATTTGATCTATACTCAATCAAATAGAAATCTGCGAGTCTTTATCAAATACAAGAGACATATAAACTTGGATGGTACCAAACACCAATATCCAACGATCAATCAATTTCCAATCAACAACCAAAGGTTAGATTTCACAATTGATCGATACAACGCACAACCTGTGATATTTCAATTATATAACAAAATATAATGCGGGTGATATTTCAATTATATAACAAAATATAACGCGGAATAAAAATAACACAGACACCAGAAATTTTGTTAACGAGGAAACCAAAAATATAGAAAAACCCGGGGACCTAGTCCAGATTGAATACCACACTATATTAAATCGCTACAGACACTAGCCTACTACAAACTAACTTTGGTTTAGACTGTAGTTGAACCCTAATCAATATCACACCGATTCAAGGTACAGTTGCGCTCCTTACATCTCTGATCCCATCAAGATACTACATACTTGATTCCCTTAGCTGATCTCACCCACAACCAAGAGTTACTCCGACCATAGTCGAATACTTGAATAAACAAATCTGTATCACACAGAAAAGTCTACGATAATAGATAAATATGTCTCCCACAGATAAACCTACGAGTTTTGTTCCTTCTTTTAGTAAAATCAAGGCGAACAGGAACCAATCAATAACCCGTACTTATATTCCTGAAGAACGACCTAGAATTATTGATCACCTCACAATAATCTAAATCGGATGGTAGCGAAACTTGATATTGCGAAATCACAAACGATGATACGAAGATGTTTGTGATTTCTTTTTATCTTGCCCTAACGGAGATATAATCTCAATCTAATTATTGAATTGAACTCGTACGATAGAAAATTGCAAGATCAGATCGCTTAATTACAAGAGAAGTAGTTTCGTCTGGCTTCACAATCCCAATGAAGTCTTCAAGTCGTTAACAGACAGGGTCTCGAGAAGTGACCTATGGTTAAAGGAGAATCGACTATAAAAAAACCTACTAGTATCACACATGAGGTGCGGGGATTAGTTTTTCCAGTTGCTAGACGTCTCCTTTATATAGTTTTTAAATCAGGGTTTGCAATCTAAGTTTACATGGTAACAAAGCATTACATATTCACCGTTAGATGAAAAACCTGATTTATCCAAGCTAATATCTTTCAATCGTTAGATCGAAACTTAGCTTGTCACACACACAAATGAAATGTATTTTATTTAGGTTTGAGTAACCGTACGTAAACGTGTACACATAGTTGGTTCACAAATAGTTAACCAATGGTTAGCCATATGAGCGTTTTCATATCAACCATATTCATCTTCTTCACAACTAGTTCAAATGACTCATAATAACTAGTTCAAGAGTTTTTCAATTGCTTAGATCTTTACACATAAACACAATTGAAACAAAATAGGTTTGATTCACTTGAATTAATTCATAAACATAAGATTGCATTCCTTATTGATTTATTGTTTAAGTTCATGAGATAACCGATTTGAGATATAACCATCTTAGGCACGCGTACGGGTATGTGTATTGTAGCTTTACTGGAATTGGGTTTGAAAACCCAGCAGAGATTTTCGGATGAAAACTTTCGTGGGTACGCATACCTAAGGTAACTGGTTTGTAAGTTCGTAAACTCCAAACTCAGCAGAATTTGACGGACGTGAACTTCCACCAGTACGCGTACCCAACCTGTCTCATTCACCAATACCACATGCACACGTATGCAAGCACTTGGTTTCTAGTACATGGATTTATACACTAATGTGCGAACACACTATATATGCTTATATCCATAGGTGGTTACGTAATCTCAACTCTACATTTCAATCATTTAAACATTCTTCTATAATGTTATAATAATCGTTCAACATAAAGAATCGACTATCGTCATCAAAGATATTTTTAAGATTGAAACGTCATCATGACTTTCGTCACGGATAATGATGAAAGTTGGTTAAAGAGAAAGATTACCAACACATATTTCGGTAAAAAGATAGGCAAGTAAACTCGGCTCGAAATAACAAATGTGTACGTATGAAAACTTTCATACTTATACGACTGTTATCTCAAGAGTAGGAGATAGATATACTTTTGAGTACTAGGTAAGTTCAAGTCTCCACGTATCTTTTTGGTCGGATGAAGTTCCAACGATTCCTTGAGTAGTTCTTCATCTTCATAAAATAATCTCCATGGAGTCTGGAGCTCAACCATACTTAACTATCCTAAACCGAGACTTAGTCATAAGTAAACTAGAAATCAAGACATATAGTTTTGATTACTAATATTGACAAACATGATTGAGATAGGAACGCATGCGAGTTCGACCGAGAAATGCTCTAACACTATATAATTGAAATATCACAGGTTGTGCATAAGTTCAATCAATTGGGAATCCAACCTTTGCTTGTTGATTAAATTGATTGACACTTGGATATTAGTTTTTGATACCATCCAAGTTATTTCTTATATTCAATCGGGCTTGCAAATTCCCATTTGTTCGATTGCGGATTGAATTGAGAAATCGAGATACAACTATTGGATATATTTCCATTGATTGAGTCTAACTATCTAGTTAATTCTCTTGGAATTATATTGGAGTTTTTCCATACAGATTGCTAAGCAAAATATTGGGTGTGGTTGTTGTACCCCCGCATTTTCAGTAACTTCTTACTAAGATGGAAGAAGATCGTAAGGTTAACAACAACACCTTGGCAACCATATGATTTTTCATGTAGTGTAATTCTATCGTCAATGGTTCGCTCATTCGGGGGAATTCAATCAATTTAAAGTTTCCAATCTTTAACACGATAATGATCGAGAAGGATTTATTTTTACGTAAGAAAAATATTTCTCCCTATCTGGCATACAAGAAGTTAAGAAGGTACCAATGGATGCAGTTTATCTTGAGGGTGACACAATCTCGTGGTATCGTTGGATCACTTCATCCCTACAAGTGTTAACCTGGATGCCATTCTCTTATACTATACAGTCTCGTTTTAGCTTTTGGCTACATATATATCCTTCCAGTAGCTTGTCCAAGCTAGTACTGATAGGTACAGTTCACGACTATATTACTGAATTTGAATTAATAATTTTTTGTAGGTTTTCGTATCCAATTAAATAAGAATTTTTTATCTGGTTTTCTTATCGATATTGTGCCGTTGTTCTCTCCCATCGTCCTATATATAACCTAGTCTTACGATTTTGAACTAGCCTTATGCCATGAATCTAATCAGAGTGGGGGCTTGGAACAGAGGATAACAGGCTCGGTTTGGGAATAGTGGCGATATCGGATCAAGGAGTATTGGACTATTGATATCGGGAATGAACATGATAGGGTTCCACTAGGCATATCGGGAAGCATACTCATCAGAATAATACGATATCAAGTGGAAAGTATCGGGACGAGACATTACCAATTACCAGACAGAACTATCAAAACAGGTAGGATGCGATCCACACTGTAATTTCATTGTATGGACATCTTAGCCTTTAATATAGACCTTTGTATTGAGAGAAGGGCAAGTGATTTGTAAGTGAGTAAGAGGAGAGACTAAGTATTATTGAGAGATTTATTCCTTGTAACTTGAGAGAAGTAATAAGATCATCCTTTCACCCCCGTGGACGTAGGTAATCATGCCTAACCACGTATATCTTGTGTATGTATCTTATTTGCTTATCTTACTATATTTTCACGATGAATGTTGGATGTAGTTGTATAACTTTTTACACCAACATTATGGCGCCGACTAAGGGTACAAGTAACATATTTAGATACCTTGAAAAACGATCAAAATAATAGAATCTAAGCTCCTAATCATCTATGATGGTAGTAGAATCTAAGAGAGGAACTCTTTATGTTTGTAGATATGTTACATATTTCTAACCATGAGTTTGCTGAACTCATGGATTCGTTTTGTTACCATTGAAAAAAACCGTTGTTTCTATATCTTTAAAAGCTTAAGTTATCTCGATTTAGGGTTTTGAGTTCATGTTTAAATTACAAGAAATTGTTGGTTCTTTAAGTTTCTTTTGCTAAGTGAGTTGTTAGAAAGATTCGCAAGCTCCCAAAATAACATCTATAATGTTTGGTTGAAGCTGCAAGAAACTTCATCTCACTGGCTAACAGAGTACTTAAGGTTTACGTTTCAAGTCAAAATCTGAGAAAGCGATATTTTCGGATCGTACCACCCCAGGTAAATCAGCTCAAAATTAATGAGTTAGGTTGCTGAGGTCGATACCTACTATGTTTCCTTAAATGGTTTGTCAAAAGTTATTTTTCTTCTTCCTATAAATCTTTGAAATTATGGAGTCGAAAGGAAAACCAAAAAATTCCCAAGGTAAGATTCTCCATCGTTTTTGTGCCTGGTTGTTTTTTTGATCTTCAAGAAATGAACAAAATTATGCTAACTGACATAACTCTCCATATCCTCATTGAGAAAAGAACGCGATCCTAGGTTAACCTCTATAATCTCAAAAATTCAATTAACAGAAGATTAATAAAAAGCATCTTAAGTTAACCTCTATAATCTCTTGCGAGTAATTACATACTTAGTATAAAATTAATTACCAGAGCTTTTTGTTAGAGCATTGCACGGTCGAACTTGCATGCGTTACTATCTCAAGCATGTTTGTCAATATTAGTGATCAAAACTTTAAGTCTTGATTTCTAGTTTACTTATGACTAAGTCTCGGTCTTGGATAATAAAGTATAGTTGAGCTCCAGACTCCTTGGAGATTATCTTATGAAGAAGAAGAACTACTCAAGGAACCGGTGGAACTTCATCCGACCAAAAAGGTATGTGGAGACTTGAACTTATCTAGCACTCAAAAGTCTATCTATCTCCTACTCTTGAGATAACATTCGTATAAGTATGATAGTTTTCATACACAAACATTTGCTATTTCGATCCGAGTTTACTCGCCTATCTTTTTCTCGAAATATGTGTTGGTAAGCTTTCGCTTTAACCACGTTTTATTTTTACCCATGACGAAAGGCATGATGACGTTTCAATTTTGAAAATAGATTTGATGACGATAGTCGATTATTTATGTCTAACGATTATTATAACATTATAGAAGAATGTTTCAATGATTGAAATGTAGAGTTGAGATTACGTAACCACCCATCGATATAAGCATATATAGTGTGTTCGCATATTAGTGTATAAGTCCATGTACCAGAAACCAAGTGCGTGAATATATGTGCATGTGGTATTGGTGAAGGAGATAGGTTGGGTACACATACTGGCGGAAGTTCATGTCCGTGAATTTCTATTGAGTTTGGAGTTTACGAATTTACAAACCAGTCACCTTAAGTACGCGTACATGTACGCATACCCACGAAAGTTTTCATCCGAAAAATTCTGCCGGGTTTTCAAACCCAATTCCTATAAAGCTAGAGTACGCATACCCGTACGCGTACCCAAGCTGGTTATATCTCAAATCTGTTGTTCATGAACTTAAACAATAAATCAATAAGGAATGCAGTACTTGTAAACCATGGCTATATTTTTCATGAATTAATTCGAGTGAATCAAACCAATTTTGTTTCAATTGTGTCTTGTGTAGTTACATAAGATTTCCTTGCAATTGAATAACTCTTGAACTAGTTCTTATGAGTCATTTGAACTAGTTATGAGAAAGATGAATATGGTTGATATGAAAGTGCTCATATGGCTAACCATTGGTTAACTATTCGTGAACCAACCAAATGTACACGTTTAGGTACGGTTACTCAAACCTAAATGAAATAAATTTCATTTGTGTGTGTGGCAAGCTAACTTTCGATCTAACGTTTGAAAGATATTACCTTGGATGAATCAGGTTTTTCATCTAACGTTGAATATTGAATGCTTTGTTACCAAGGTAACTTAGATTGAAAACCCTGATTTGAAAACTATATAAATGAGACGTCCAACAACTGGAAAAAAATAATCCCCACGCCTCCTGTGTGATACTAGTTGGTTTTGCTAGAGTCGATTCTCCTTTAAACGTAGATTTCTTCTCGAGACCCTGTCAATTAACGACTTGAAGACTTCATTGGGATTGTGAATCCATACAAAACTACTTCTCTTATAGTTGAGTGTTCTGATCTTTCCATTTTCTATCGTACGAGTTCAATTGAATAATTGGCTTGAGATTATATCTCCGATAGGGCAAGATAAAAAGAAATCACAAACATCTTCGTCTCATCGTTTGTGATTCCGCAATATCTAGTTTCGCTACCATACGATTTAGATTATTGTGAGGTGATCAATAATTCCTGTTCACCCTGGTTTTATCAAAAGACGGAACAAAACTCATAGGTTTATATGTGGGAGACAGATTTATCTATTATCGTATAATTTTCGGTGTGATACAGATTTATTTATTCAAGTCTTCGACTTTGGGTCGTAGCATCTCTTGGTTGTGGGTGGGATCAGCTAAGGGAATCAAGTGCGTAGTATCCAGCTGGGATCAGAGACGTAAGGAGCGCAACTGTACCTTTAATCAGTGTGATATTGATTATCGTTCAACTACAGTCCAGACCGAAGTTAGTTTGTAGTAGGCTAGTGTCTGTAGCGGCTTAATACAGTGTGGCGTTCAATCTGGACTAGGTCCCGGGGTTTTTCTGCATTTACGGTTTCCTCGTTAACAAAATTTCTGGTGTCTGTGTTATTTCTTTTGCGCATTATATTTTGTTATATAATTAAAATATCCGAGGTTGTGCGTTGTATCGATCAATTGTGAAATCCAACCTTTGGTTGTTGATTGTATATTGATTGATCCTTGGATATTGGTTTTTGATACCATCCAAGTTTATATCTCTTGTATTTGATAAAGACTCGCAGATTTCTATTTGCTTGAGTATAGATCAAATTGAGAGATATTAACTCCTTGATATACTTTTTATTAAGATTGAGTCTGACTGTCTAGTTGATTCTCTTAAAATTATATTAGAGTTGGTCCATACAGATTGCTAATCAAAATACTAGGTGAGATTATTAGACCCCCGCTTTTTCACTTTTGTTTCTTGTATCGGTGCTTATCTTTTTTTTTGATTGCGAACGGAGGTAGGCGCAACACCAACTCTTAAAACTGTTTTGATTAAATCCTTAAAAAATTATTAATTTATTATTTGGTGTGATTGCTATTGTGAGCATGATTATCTTTAACATATTTTGACGGGATACGGGTATCCTTGGGAACGGTTATGGTTCTCCAAACCCACGTGGGGATCCCTAGGGAGAGCGTAATTGATTTGATTCTTCGTACTGATATTTTCTCCCTGAGGCGAGCCGTAGATTGTTTGTTTGATTCTTTTTATTGATATTGGCTCCTTGGGGCGAGCGTTGAAAATTAATTTTTGATTATATTGTTGTTGCAATATGGATGATATGATGTGATATATGCATGTTGTGGTTAAAATCATGATTTTTTTAATTAAAAGAGTTGAAAATGTTTTGTTGCTTCCTTGTCTACTGAGTATCAAAACTTACGTCGTAATATGACAAAAATTTCAAATTTGATGCATGACAAGGAGTTGATCAAAAGTGGATCCTAATTAAGAATGATTTTAGATGCTTAAAGTTGTTGTTTATGCCTAAAATATTATTTTAAGATGTAACTAATTTTAGTTTCAAAGCTATAAAATATTGTATGATGCTAAGTTGACTGTTTATCATTTTAAATTCCTAATATATTTTGGCTTAGTTCTTTCTTTAATAAATGTAAAGCATCTTAATGTTAGTAATGATGTCGCTAAAGGTGTTGGTATTTTTTTTATAGACTTGGTGTTGCTATTCAGAAGGGACTTGGTGCTCAGATTGTTGCTAGGCTACCAACAAAAGTCTTGTATGATTCTATCGATTGATTTTTTTGATTAATAAGTAAAGCATTTTTTTCTTAAGGTTTATTTGGTAAAATTTGTAGAATTTTCCGAGTTGTATACATATTTTTAAAATAATTCTTTGTACCCGTATTAATCTATAAAATATTTGAAAGTTGTAAATGTCTTGTAAATATCATACTTTAAAACTATTATCCACTAATTTTTAGACCTTAGTTCCTTATGAGAAAAATCAAGGTTTATCTTTTATATTTCTAAAACGACAAGTCTCATATAATTTTGAGTTGAGTGTGATTTTATATAATATTTAAAAAACAAAATGTCACAGTTTTAATTTTATACAGTGATGTCGACTACATGTTTGACCGTGGTGTTTGGTTATTAAACTTAATTTAAAAATTCTTGAAAATTGATATCTAGTAGTATTTTCAATTACTATTTTATCCATGTAATTATAATGAATATTGGAGATCTTATTAATTAAATCTTAAGACCTGAACGGTGTTTATATTTTAGTTGATAACCAAAATGTGTTTTTTTTCCTGGTGGGTATAAAACTAGGTGTTGAAATCGTTAGATTTTCTTAAATAATTTTTTTAGTATTCCTCTGCGAGAGAATTGTTAAAACGAACAAAACTAAATTAGCCCAGATTTATTTTTAATGATATTGAGCTTGGTAGCCGGGTGTTGTCTATGGCATTGACGCAGCACTTCGGGGTTTTGGACAATGGATTCAGGCAGAATCTGGGCCCGAAAAATCAGGGTTACAGAATTACTAGGCCTCCATTTGTAATAATTATCACCAGAATCAGTCAAAACAGGTTTGTTAATAATTTGCATCATATATGCAACCATTATCACTTCATTATCCCTTGGTGTTCTTGAAAATTTGAAATTCCAGGATGGCACATCATTGGCATAAATCACCATATCTTTTATAACTGAATGTTTATTTCTAGATAGTTTGTAAAGAACAGGAAACAAATGAGCTAAGGATTGCTCAGTATCCCAGTTATCTTTCTAAAAATAAGATATGTTACCACTCTGAATATGCATAGTTATGTTTTGATGCAAGATGTGCTTAGATTAAGAATACCTGCCCACAAGATTTTGCCCACCGGAGCAGCAAAATCATTTGGAGAAAGAACATTCAAATTACAACCAAAGTTATGGTAAACAACTGATCTTCATAAAGCTTTTATTTCAGCACCACATCTCCAACACCATTTGGCATGTAATGCCTTGTTGAATAATCTCAACATTTTTATTCCAGCACCCCCTCGATCTTTAGAAAAGCTCAACTTAGTCCAGCCAACCCAACTTTTCTTTTTGCAAGAGTGAGAAGAGCCCCATAGGAATTTCCTTGTTATTGAAACCAGGAAATAAGGAGTCTCAGTCACAGAATCTTTAGAAGCTTGATTTGTCAAAGGGTCAGAAGATGTAGAAGTAGGTACATCGATATTCTCGCAAATAGAAGAAGAAAGATTTGGTTGCGACGGTGTGGGAGTAATCTTCACAGATGTTAACGAGGGCATAATAATATTTTCCCCAAGTGTCTTAAAATGGCGAGATCTCTTGGGAAGTTTAACAGGATTCTCGTCATTCTGCGAATAATAACTCAGATAAGAAACAGAGGCAACAATATTGTTATTAAAAAATAAAAGGTGTTTCTTACTACTTTATCATTCGCAGAACTTCTCTTCTTCTTTTCTACTGGTCTTTTGCGAATATTGGGGTTTTGAATCGTGGATTGTGTGTTAGAGATAGCTCCGCTAAAAGAAGACATAACATGGAAATTACAAAGAATCAAATAAGAAAGATTGGAGAATGAAAGTAAAAACTGGCTTAAATAAATAACGTAAGTCAAGAAACAAACCTTGAAGACTCCATTAGAACAGTAGCAGAAGAATATGAAGAAGAAGAAAAGTTGCAGACGAAAGACGAAGAAGATGAAGAAATAGAAAAACAAAATTAGTTTTGAGATTTAATTATACCTTTTATAGGCAAAGGGTGGTGGACCTATGGAATAGAAACGTGTCAGTAAACGAAGGAATTCACAACACGTGTTAAAAAGGCTTGATTAACGGAATATTGTCGAGGAGAAAGTATAAAATTGGAAGAAGTTGCGAGATTAATAAAGAATATTGGTTCTCATGATATTCTCTTCTTCGCAGAAAAGACATGAGAAGAGGCAAGATGTAGGACCAGAATATCGCTACAACGTTATTCCTGCGATATTAACAACGTTTCTGCGAGCGTCACTATCAATTCTTTAACAACGTTTCACGAGCGTCACAGAATATCCAATAGAAACTGACGATGGAAGAAATCAAAGAAGAATACATTGATCCTGCGATGGTCATCATTCTTGCGATAGAGAATATTATAGCGATCGCGATGAGATCGCAGAATAGATCCGAAATAAGAGGAAAACTTAGCTGTCATCCATTATGTAAATCCCTATATAAAGGACTCGATAGATCCAGAAAATGATGATGTATTTTTTGAGAGTTAAAAGAGTCTTGAGGAGAGAGAAAATTCAAGAGAATATTTGTAGTCTTGATTTCTTCCAAATTCTGTAACATTTCTGAGGTTTGAATAGTAAAGTGTCGTTTAAATCTCTGAAGTTTAATTGATTTCCAATAGATTTCTATAGAATCTTAACAAGGGTGTAGTGTGGGAATTCCTGCAACTACAGGAGTGACGGCTGGAATGTCATCAAAATGACCATACTTCTTGAGAAATTTCTCAACATAATGAGATTTGGTTAAAGCCAACTCATTTCCCTTTCTTAGAATTTTAATTCCTAAGATCACATCAGCCTCTCCTAAATCCTTCATGTCAAAGTTAGAACTGAGAAACTTCTTTGTTTCTTCAATACGAGATATGTCAGATCCAAAAATAAGCATATCATCAACATACAAGAAGAGAATTACACATCTAGAACTATCATGATTACTATAGATACATTTATCTGCATCATTAACAACAAAACCATATGTCAAAGCTACTTTGTCAAACTTCTCATGCCATTGCATGGGATCTTGCTTCAAGCCATAAAGATATTTTACCAACTTGCAAACCTTCTTTTCTTGTCCTGCCAATATGAAACCTTCAGGTTGTTCTATATATATCTCTTCTTCTAAATCACCATTTAGAAAAGTAGTTTTGACATCCATTTGATGAATTATTAACTTGTGAATAGAAGCAAGTGCAATCAAATATCAAATAGATGAGATGTGAGCAACATGAGCATATGTATCCAATTAATCAATTCCATGATTTTGCTTATAACCCTTAGCAACTAATCTGGCTTTAAACTTATCAATGGAACTATCGGCATTCATCTTTCTTTTGAATATCCATTTACATCCAATAGGATTTACGACTGGAGGTAAATCGCAATATATCCAAGTACCGTTAGTCAAAAGAGAATTATTTTCATCATTGATAGACTCTTTCCAGAAACTAGCATATATGGAACTCATAGCCGTAGCATAGGTTTTAGGGTCATCATCAGCATGCATAACATATTTAGTAATATTAAGAATTTCATTCTTACTACCTTCTACAAGATATTGTACATAATATAGACCAAAGCTTTTTTCTTTTCTTGCTCTCTTACTTCTTCTAGGTTCGATATCTTCTACAATTTCATAAGTACCTTCTATCTCTCGAGTAGGAGCAGTATGTTCATCATTGTCATTAGTCTCTACAGAATCTAGACTAGGTAACAATGGGTTCTCTACGAGTTGTATTTGGGAACTATTTTTATTTAAGTTCTCAAAAAATTCCAAATCTACAGATTCTATAATCTCTGAAGTGTCAAGGATTAAAAATCTGTAAGTGATACTTTTAAGTGAATAACTTATAAAAGCACATTTATACACCCTATTTCCTAACTTAGGTATTTTAGTATTAGGCTTCCTAACATATGCTAAACAACCCCAAACTTTAAGTCTTCTCAAATTAGGTTTCCTATTAAACCACAATTCATAAGGAGAAACATCTATCTTTTTCAAAGGAACTCTATTCAAAATATAACATGCAGATAACATCGCTTCACCCCACAAAGAATTAAGAAAATTAGAACTAATAAGCATAGCATTAACCATCTCTATCAAAGTTTAATTTTATCTTTCAGCAACACCATTTTGTCGAGGTGTATAAGGTGCAGTAAATTGATGAATTAAACCATGCTCTTGACAAAAGATTTTAAATTCATTAGGAAATTACTCACCACCACGATTGGAACGTAAAATCTTAAATTTCTGTCCTAATTGTGTTTCTACTTCTGCCTTGTATACTTTTAACATGTTAAAGACATCATCCTTAGATTTCATCAAATAAGTATAAGCATACCTAGTATAATCATCAATAAAAGTGACATAGTATTTGTTTCCACAACGAGTCATGTGATTTTTAAGATCACCAAAATCACTATGTACTAATTCAAGCAAGGAAGAATATCTTACTAAAGATTTAAAAGATATTCTATGAATTTTTGCTTGCACACATATTTCACATTTAGAAGCATTGTCAAAGTTGCAATCAAAAATTAATACTAATCTTTTCATGTTTCTAAGGGAACTATAATTCACATGTCATAATTTACCATGCCATATATTAACAGAGTCAACAATATAATAAGAACCATTATTTATTAAATTAAGCTCAACCATCCCATTACAAGCATATCCTTGTCCAAAAAACATACCATTTTTGGACAATATAAACTTACTAGACTCATAGGTCGTCTTGAATCCGGCCTTCATAACAAGGTCGCCGGAAACAAGGTTTTTGACAACATATGGTACATGTAAAACATTAGTAAGAGTAACAGTCTTTCCCGAAGTAAACAGAAGTTCCACAGTGCCCTTTCCAATTACTTTTCTTCGATAGTTATTTGCAGAAGTAATTTGGTTTCCTTCGTCAGTCACCGCTTCATATGTCTTGTAAAGATGTCTATCCTTACAGATGTGGATAGTTGAACCACTGTCGTACCACCATCCACCGTCATCATTAGAAACGTCATTGGCGGCTTGCACTACAATAACAAGTTTGTCATCGACCATATTTGCCTCCTTTTTCTGTCCCTGTTGTTTCTTTTTAAGACGACAGTCACGAGAAATATGTACGGGTTTATCAAAAAAGTAGAAATTGCCCTTCATCTTACTCTTCTTTTTTGATGTTTTTTCTTAAACTGAGTATCATTATTAGGTTTCAAAGAATTTGGTGTCTTAGAAAAATCTACACTGTTAACCTTAGAATGATCCTCAGTTTGCTGACTATCCTTAATTTCTCATTTACGAGAGTCCTCTTCTTTACGAAGATGACGTTGCAAACCTTATAAGTCATATGCAGTCTCAGCATGCTTAAATTTCTTCTTATAACTATTCCAAGAAGGGGGAAGACGAGAAATAATGACTCCGACAACAAAGGAAGAAGAAAGTTCAATTCCAGCATCCTTAAGATGATTAACAATGAGTAAAAGTTCAGTGACCTTGGCAATAATTGACTTACTGTCAACCATTTTAAAATCCATGAAGTTGCAAATCAGGAATTTCTTGTTGCTTGCTTCAGAAATTTTGTATTTGTTGTCAAGCGTAGTCCATAATTCCTTTGCAGACGAAATACTTCGATGGGCATTGTAAACACTGGTTCCCATGGCGTTCAAGATATCACCAGGACACATAAAATCATCTTATTGATGCTTCTTTTTTCTGGCATTCAATTCAGCAGTGTCTTTATCTGATGGTGCAGGAATTACGTCCAAACCATCTTCAAGTATTTACCACAATTTGATGGTGATCAGGAAAAACTTCACAGTCTCTTTCCAACGAGTAAAATTATCACCATTGAAACGTTCCAATCGAGTTAGGGTTTGGTTCATCACTTGTAGAGATTGATCAGTAACATTCGAATTTGAAGATTCACCCTCCATTGTTGAAACTAATTGCTGAAAACTGTTGGAATATACATGGTTCTAGAGGATGATAACAGAGATTGAAAAGAATGTTGTATCATAAGCTTCAAGGCCTTATGATTCTTTTCAGCAATTATTTCGACCCTTCCAAAATAAATGGCGAGTATAATTGGTCAACGAAATATTTCCTTCAGGATACAATGAAGCCCTAAAAACGTTGTTGAATTCAAGAGTTGTACTCCCTTCACCCAACCAAGAACACACATAGTTTTTTTTTTTTTGAAGATGCTTAGAGAGAAAGAGCTTTTGATGATAGAGATGGGAGAAAGCCTTCACTATTTAAAGAGGGATTCATGCCTTTTCGTGATGTCTTTTCATCACGAACATACACTTTCAACGGGCATCCATTAATGATGTCTCTTCTGAAGAAACCCAATGGGAACAAACACGTCTTAGGTCGAACACAGTCGGGAGGGGCTACGCCCCCCGGACCCCCCCAGATAGCGACAACCAATCTTGAAAATATCTAACACTTGACGCCTTGACGGTTGGATATAAATAGAGAAGAACCAGGATCAGCCATTATTGTGCCAATAGTGGGCTTTGATTGTTTGACTTAATTGAATTCTAATGCATATTTGAGAGAAAATGAATGGATTTGATAGAGTAATCGTGGGTCTTATTTAATGATATTTCATGCTTCGGTAAAGGCTGTTAAAATGTAACTTCTAATCGAATGAAACTTGAGTCGATTTGCTTTGTTTTTGTAGTTGCAGGAAATCCTACAACTACAACCCTTTGAAAATCTATAGAGTTAACTATGAAATCATAATCAAGAACACTTAGATACATTTTATTAATTTTAGAAATCAATACAAAGAAGAAGATAAAACCCTAACTTGGAAGTAAATAACTTTCTTTCTCTTTAAGTTCTATCTCAGCTATGCAAAAAGATCTCTCTCTGATACAATGGTGGTTGGTCCTATATATAGGAATTTACATAGTGGAAGCAAGGTCGTTAATATCGCGTGTTGGTCGGGTCCGATACACCTATAAAAAAGATAATATCGGTTTTTATTGGTGATACATAATTTAATATAGAATTTCAAATAATTATAAAACCATAATAAAAAATAATAAGAATCATACACATATTTATCTTTCCAAAATACAAGATGGTTTATTAGCCAGCATTGTGATTGTTATTCCATTATGCCGGTAAATCTTTTTTATTATCCTTCATATTTATCTTTTATATTTCTATGACTTGCAATCAAAATATAGTTTCCATCTTATATCCTACCATATAGTCGTTGATTTTATATTATAAATATATTAGATATTTTTACCTTCTCCAATTGACATTGTACTTATCTGTAAAGATTAGATGCATGTTGGTGAAAAATGTATTCACAAAACCAATATTATATGTGTACAAGTAAAACTGATATATCGGTCTGTACCGGCCTGTACAACCGATAATATCGTTCCATCTTTGTATCTCCGATATTTTCGATATCGTATATGTATTTTCCGATATCTGATAAAAACCTGTAATATCGGCCTGTACAAAAGATATTGACAACCTTGAGTGGAAGACAACTAATAAATCCCCTATTTACGGATCTAATGTGCGATGGTGTCACACGCTTATACTGTACCTTCTCGCACGTGCTATTTAATTTCGCACAGATTTCACACTTTACTCGTGACTTCATGACGTCAATGGTTCCGTCACCTGGGATATGCTACGAGCGAGCTCCCTTCGCTCTTTTGTAATACCATTGTTTCTCATAGTTACTTGTTGTGCGATACTTTGTCCCTACATTTTTCCTTTTCTCTTAGCGATATTTATCCTAGAAAGAGCGATGAGAGAAATTCTTCAAATTCACCTCTTCGCTCCTTTGCATGTTGTTTACCGCATTCTATCAACTTTCCATATTCTCTTCAACCGATAGGCTTCCATAATTTTAGTTTGACCGTTCATACGTTCCCATTATCTTCATTTTTTACCGACATGTCTCCTCTCTCATCTGGCTAAACCGGCCATTTTTTTCCCTATTTAATCCCTTTAGGAGAGATGAGTTTACCTTTCTTTACTCTTTCTTCTTCATAAGAATTTTTTCATTTTCATCCCCTTTGAATCTACATCCTTTTTTATCCTGCTAGTGTTGATGCTCTATGGATTCTTATCCAAGGTTTGTTGTATCTCTTTTATCATGTTCTCCATTGCGTATAACTTGCCTTTGGTATTGTTCGTAATTTAACCACCGCCATTGTTGCTTTGCTACTGTTCTTTGTGCATCATCACTATTTCGCTACTGTTGTTATTAATAATTCCCATACTAGTGTTGTTGCAGCAAATCTCCCTCCTCTAGGTCTCGTTTTACCTTTCCAAACCCTAACTCTTCTTCAAATCCCAAAGATGACAAGTCTCTCAAGAGGAAGCATTAGCATAATAAGGTAGTAAGAAACACCTTATTCCTTTTAAACAATATTGTTGCCTCTTTTTATTATCTGCAGTGTTATTCGTAGGGTGACGCGAGGGAGAGTGAAAAGAAGCATAAAAGAAGCAAGCATCCTCCTACAATTAATACTCACATGACTCTACCTAATTTCAAAAAGAAGCCAATTTTTATACAACATGTTTCTTCTGGTGGTACTTCCCCTCTCATTCATGCGAATACAGCTGTTTCTATTCAATCTATTATTACCATGTCTTCACCATCTACTATTTATTCTGTAGCGAACACTCTCGCATGTTCATTATATTCCACTTCTATGGGTGCTGCTATTGAAAATCCTTGTAAGGATCTTATCCCTTTTACTTATCTGAATCCATTTTTTTATTCAAGATCGACTCCCTCTTCCTATGAATTACCTCAGGCTATAACCTTTTCTACTAATGAAGTCCTTGAATCTTTGCAAGACATACCCATATCTTTCCCTTCATTTATTACCGCACATATGGATTATTCTACCTCTTTCACTAGATCTACCACTACCACTTCTTCCATGAGTACCATATTAACAACTTCTCCTATCCACACAACTGCTCTTCCTCAAGTGAAAGTCACCGCTTCTGAATCATGAACCCCTGATATAGCTGGTTCAGGAACAAGACCCATCCTTGATATTGTCCATCTCGCATGCTCATCTTCCAACGATCCCTCTCAACTTCTCCTGTGCGAGTCTCTTGTCAAGTTATTAAGCGATTCTCCTCCAGATAAATTAGCTATGAGCGAGATCTTCGCTCAACTAGATCTGACAGTTAATGCATCTTTTGATTGCATGGAGTCTCGATGTCACTTTATTCAAGATGAAGGATTTTCAGAGTCTAGTTCTATCATTCAAGAGCTTACTTCCCAGAATTCCAAATTGAAAGCCGAGGTACATGCTAGTGCGATCCTATCTGAGAAACTTTGTAGAAAGAATCAAGAACTCAGAGGTATGTCCTTCTATTTCTTAGTTATTTTATGATTTTTACGCATCTCGCTTCTTCTTTAAGTTTTGTTACTATGTATTTATTCACATGTATTTTTCTCATGTTTACCTCTTCTCGTGCTACCATAAAAATTTAAACCAAAAGTGAGCCATTGAAAGATTTAAGTATCAGTACTCTGCTGAGGATGCTTGTGTGAAGAATAAAGAGCTGCAACATCAGTTATATCAATTAATTAACAATCACTCGTATTCGCTTGACCAAGTTGATAATTTGAAAACTGAAAATCATGGCCTTAGTACACAGAATGACTTCCTTAATTCCCATGTATCCAATCTTTCTGGGTTGTTGTATAATGCGGACTTGAGAAACCAAACTCTATCAGAGGAAAATCACACTGTTATGGAAGAAAAACAATCTTTATTGAGCGAGAAGGAGAAATTTATGCAGCAATACCTTACTCTTCGGCGCACTTGTACTGAGTAATAGGAATACCTTCGCGTACTTAGGAACCAATATGACAGAGATATGAATAAAGTGTCTTTGGAAAATGAGAAGATCGACAATATCAAGATAAAGATGACCGTAGAATAGAAAAAGATGGCGGTTACTTTTATGCTGAGGACTGACTGGAGACTATATAAATCCGAGGGGTGATGGTACTTCTAGTTTCAAAGATGGTGGTTACTTTTATGGTTTTACCACAATTAAGGTCAAATATGCATGGGATCAAGTAACTCTCACTCCACGAAGATCGGAATTAACAATTGAGTCTAGTGGAGAGAGCTCTGCTTAACTAGGCGATTGACTCAGGAATAAGTCGGCGTGACTCATCAAACATCATAGCTTAATTCGTAGCTTTGATCTTTTCTTTATGATTTTTAAATAATTTCTATGATATTCTTATAATCAGTTTATAGATTGTTTCACTTTTTTCTAATACGTAGAGGTCGCTGTGCTTGAAGTCTAGGGTGGTTTTGCCTAATTTTTGAGTAATCTTCTTTTGTATCTATGGATCCACGTTTGATATTTCTTTTCCATGCCTTGATTCAGAAGTTACCCTTTGGATTACCAGTATTAAATGAGATATCTTTATTATTCTCTTACCATCTTTTTAGGGTAAGATAATGGAGACAGAACTACTTCAAGTCCAAAAAAATATGGAAGTTACATCGATTGTTGATAGATTTTTGGCTCTCAAACAGCCAGAAATATCCGTTGAAGATTTACTTGAGGGAGCAGTACAATACAAGTTTAGCTTTTTGGGTAAAATATATACCTCAAAAGTTTATTCATTAAGTGAAGCTTTTGCCTAAATGTAAAGATATCTACATCAGAAAGGAGGATAATGAATGTATTCTCATAAAGTTTCATACTAAAGATGATTATGAAGTTGTACTCAATTTCATGCCTTGGTTTCTTGAAGGGGATCTTTTTGTTTTAGAACCTTGGAACGCTCAGATACCAAAAAGTTTAGTTGATTTAACTAAACAACTTCTATGGCTACGTCTCTACAACATGCAACCAGGTTTTGCAAATCAAAAGATTGTCTACAACATTGCCTCTGCCATGGGTGAAGTAAAGGATTTAGATCCAAAGAATTGTATCGTTCCAAAAGTAAAAGTACAAAAAGCTTTAGTTCTCCTAGATGTTATAAATCCTTTGCATAGAGGATTCTGGGTGAAGAATGCTGCGGGGGAAGAGGTGTGGATAAGATTATTTTATGAAAAACAACCTTTTAACCTATGTGGACTCTTCTACACAATGTATCACAAAGAAATGGAATGCGAAACCATAGATATGTTTCTCCTTCAATAGCAGAGAGGGTATCTTTCTTCTACTTCTTCACTTGATCCACCATCATGGACTAATCCAGATACAATGAGAACGAGAACCAAAACCAGCTTGTAATTATTGAACAGGATGATCAGAGTAAGTAAGGAAATCAATCCCAGGAAACTCATCCTACTGAAGGTACAATGATAGCTGCAGACTTGACATACATGCATGTAATAAATACAAATTTTGATTGTGTGCAGTTTAATGTTGAATTGTGTAAAGATGCAGTATGTTTAACCGAGAAGGATGCTGACAATAATATAAGAAATATTCTTTTGGCTTCTTCTCTCCGATTCATCGTGGTTGATTTGCAACTCTCAAGGTATGATACAAGTTCAAATGTTAAACAATTAAAATTATGATACTGTGGTCCATGGACAAGGAAAAAGAAATAGATTTTAAGAAGGTGGTCCTTGTACTACTAAAAATATTGATCAGGATTTTTATCAAAACTTAGAAAAAGATAGTATTCTAGGAAACATGTCAGAGGAAAATATGGCAGAGCAATTGAAACTTTTTAAGGAGTCCATGGGTCTGAAAGGTGGATATGGTTCGAATATAGAGCTGCTTAAATCTTATATAACATTAGGGGAATTTGATATCTCTTTAGATGATTTCAATATTGGTAACATTGATCAAGACTCACTCCACTCAGTGAATGTTTTCAAGGAACCACTTCAAGAACTGATTAATCAAATTGAGAAAAATATTTCCATCTATAACTCTTCTAGCCGCAACAAAGATTACTCTGGGAATGAATGTGTCAGTTTAGAAGTGCATTCACCATCTCTTGAATCTTAACCTACCTTCCATGGAACAGTTTCTAAGAAAAACCACTCCAAAAGGAGGAAATCAACTAATCCAATCACTACTGGCCAGGTACCTTCTTATCACACAAATTTTCATCATTATAATCTACTAATTCCTTATTATACTCACTGCATCCAAATTTATAATTTTAATTTTAGAGCTTTGCACTTTATAGTTCTTATTCATGAGTTTTTACTTGATAACATAATCTACATAGTCAACATGAAAATTTTATCCTAGAATGTGCAAGGTCTTTTTGGTAAATCAACTAGAGATAGTTTGAATGATCTGATTCGTATTCACAATCCGGATGTGTTTTTTTTTATGGAAACCAAAATAGGGATTGATAAAGCAAAAACATATACCCAATTTCTAAATTAACCTAATGCCCATTTTGTTAGTTCGATAGGATTATTAGGTGGATTGGATCTTCTTTGGAAAGATGGATTCACCTGTGACATTGTCTGTAGTAATATATAAAATGATACATCTTCTAATTACGTCAAATCCATCAAAAAAGAATGGTTTATTTCTTGTGTTTATGGATCAACATAGCAAGAGTTTAAAAAACGTCAGTGGGAATTTATCAAAGATATTAGTGAAAATGTTTTCAAGCTTGGGTAGTTTTAGGAGATTTTAATTTCCATCTTACAAGCTCGGATGCTTTTTCTAGTGTAACTACTATGGATAATTGGATTTGCAATGTGGTAAAGAGTGCGGGTTTAATGGACTTGGGATTTTCTGGTTCTTAACATACTTGGTCTAGTAGAATAAATGGTTTAGGTTAACATGTCTCTTCATAATGATGGATGGATTAGATATTTCCCGGACTCTAAGATCAAACATTTTCCCTTTCTAGGTTCAGACCACTGCCCTTTACTACTGGTTACTGAAGCAGAAGTAGTTAAACCTAGAAATGCTTGGAAATTCTATAAATGTTGGCTAAAAAATCCAAATGCTTCTGTTGTTATAGCAGATGCATGGAATTGTGCTACTAAATATGATATTGTATCTCAAAAACTTAACATCACAAGGCGAAAACTTTCAAAATGGAATCGAGAACAGTTTGGCCGTATTGATTTTCACATAAAACATCTAAGATATCAGTTATCCGCTATTCACACTCTGCCTTATAGTAAAGATAATTCTTATAAGATAAATCTCACTCTACAAAGGTTATAGCATTGGAAAAAGATATAAGCTGATTTCTGGCATCAAAAATATGGAGATACATGGTTCAAAGACTCAAACAATAACACGGCTTATTTTCATGAAAATAGAAGGAAAGCGAGAAATCATATCTCATCTTTAAAATATGAATATGGTCAATGTCATACTTCATCTAAAGAGTTAGAGTATATTTTGACTAAACACTTTTCTTCTAATGCTCAATCCACTAATCCTCATATTCCAGTAGACTATTTTCGCACTATATTTCCAGTTATTACTCAAGCAGAAAATGAGCAATTATTATCAGTTCCTTATGATAAGAAAATTTTGGATGTTCTTAAATCTATGCCAAGCTGGAACTCTGGATTTCAGGAAGGATTCTTTCTAACTCAATGGTCCACAGTAGGATAAGATGTGTCCAAACTGGTGAAGCAGTTCTTCATTACAAAACAAATGCCTTCATCAATCAACCAAACAATTACTATTTAATTCATAAAACTCGCCATCCATCATCACCAAATGATTACAGGCCCATTGGCCTGTGTAACATCATTTATAAAATAATCTCTAAGTTAATTGTTACTCGTATGAAACCATTAATGGATAAATTGATATCTCCAACACAAGCGGCGTATGTTCCAAAAAGATACATTAATGATAACATTGTGATGGCTCACGAGTTAATCCATTCAATGAAGAAGTCCAGGAAAAATCAAGGATTAGTGGCTCTTAAGCTAGACATATCGAAGGCATTCGATAGAATAGAATGATCTTTCTTGGATCAAATGCTTAATTCTTTGGGGTTCTGTCAAGATTGTAGAACCATCATACACCAATGTATATCAACTACAACAATCTCAATTTGTCTGAATGGTAATCTTTGTAAGCATTACACACCAGCAAGAGGCCTCAGACAAGGGGACCCACTGTCCCCTTATCTCTTCATCATTTCAATGGAATTTCTCACAATATCTCTTCTGAATGCTCAGGCGGAAAATAAGTTATGTGGAATCAGGGTTGCAAAAAACTCTATCTTTGTAAACCACTTACTTTTCATAGATGATTGCATTTTATTCTTTCAGGTTGACAAGCAAAGCATAAATCAAATTAAGGATTGTCTAGAAAACTTTAGCAACCTTTCAAGTAAAATAATCAATATTTCGAAATTTTCAGCATTCATAGCGGGAGACATATCTTAGCAGGACAAACAATCCATTTTAGAACAACTTGGAGTTAAGCAGCTTTGTACTTCAGACAAGTATTTAGGTTTACCCATTCTCCTTGGAAAATCTAAAACACACTTTTTTAAGTCCATTAAAGATGCATATGAAAACAGATTTCAAGGATGGTGCTCAAAGACTCTGAACCAAGATGAAAGATCAACTTTGGTTAAGTCAGTGCTGAATTCCATCCATTCTCATTACATGAGTAATTTTAAGCTTCCTAAAAATATTATTTGGAAATTAGACTAAGCTCAAAGATAATTTTGGTGGGTCCATAAAACAAATAAAGGCTTAAACCAGACATCACGGAACTCCCTATGTACCTCTAAAGATTTAGGAGGTCTCTCTTTTAGAGATTTAGAAAAGTTTAACATTAATTTAATTACTAAACTTACTTGGAGGCTATGTACAGAGAAGGATAAAGAGTGGGTTAAAATAATGAAATCTAAATACTCACCATATTATAGCTTTATTCATCTTCAAGAATTTGATCTACAATATGTTAAATAATTTCACAGGTGGGAGGTAAGAGATGGAAAACATATTTTAGTTTGGTCAGATAAATGGGTGATTGGATTAAATTCTTCTCCAAATCCAAGAAACTCTTATTCAGAACCTGCTAGAATAGTGTATGTCTCTGACCTTATTCTAGACAATCCTAGAAGATGGAATGAAGGAATAGTTTGGTCTTTATTTCCCTATGAAGTGGTTGTTCTGATTCTCAGAATGCAATTAGTTCAACAAGGATCGGATAAACTTGTATGGGAGCCTAAAAAATCAGGAGAATTCTCAGTCAAATCGGATTATAAAATGTTAACAAAGCAAAGTCCTCCTAGTACCAGGATTACTCAAGTAAACTGGAAGGGTATTTGGAAATCTGAGGCACCACACAAGGTTAAATTATTTATTTGGAAGTGTATTAGGGGAATTGTTCCAACTAAAACTAAATTACACTTTTACAAGTCAGATATTGAAGTGACATTCCCAAGATGTTTACAATCCCCTGAAACTTTGCAACATCTCATTATAGATTGTGATCATTCTAGATTGGTCTGTTTATCAATGAACATAAATGTGGAAACATTGCAAGCACAACAAATTCAGGTTCAAGATTGGATGGCTAGTTGGTTTCAAACAGATCCAAACTCCTCAGTTAATAGTGAAGATAAGAAAATATGGGTTCTTAATTTAATGATTACAGCTTGGACACTGTGGAAAAATAGATGTTCTAAAGTTTTTGAAAATAAAAATCAAAACATACATTTTACAGTTCATTCCATCAAGAATATGGTGAAACAATGTGCTGCAATCACTCAACTATAGAAGGAAAAAACAAATCAGAACTGGATTGCTCCTGAGTCAAATCAATTTAAAATTAATCTTGATGCCTCTTTTGATAAAATTACTCACACCTTTCGAATTGGTTTGATTATTCGTGACTCCACAGGGCACTGCGGGGGAATCAGAGGCAAATACTACAATGGAGGAATAGACGCAGAGCAAGCAAAGTAACTGGCCATGAAAGAAGCTATCATTTGGGTGAGAAACAACAGTCTTAGCAATGTTATTTTGGAAAGCGAATGTCAGAATGTTATAAACTCTATCAACAATGCCAAATCTTGTGTCAGCTGGATGAATCATGGCCTTGTAGATGAAATAAGGCATATGTTAAGGTCAATGTACAATGTTATGGTTAAACATGTTAAAAGATCGTCAAACACTGCTGCTCATGTAATAGCTAACTCCTCTAGATCTGACAGACTATCTTTTGCTTATGATCATGACATCCCGGATAAATTCTTAAATATAATTAGGGATGATCTAAAATACTGTCAACCTAAGGCAATGTATAGATCCTAAGTTATAATATCTCCTTGGTTTTGCATCGTACAAATCCTAAGTTATAATATATCTCATTGGTTTTGCATCAAAGAAAAAAAAAAGTAACTCTCACTCATGTACGCTCACTAGTTGTTGGATGTTAAATAAAAGCATTGTACTTATATGATCTCGGAAGTGGTGCTGTAATTATTTTTTGACATTCAAATGTGTTACTCTGAAATTTCTTACCATTATTAATAAAAATAAATAATTCTCATCAATTAATTGGCCAATTTTAGGAGACCTTGTATATGGTGACTGATTGGATATTGTCCGTCACATTTTCATGGTTGTTTTTTTGTATTTATTTATCATTTTTTTTATATCATTTTTGAAATTCTTTTCTCCAACATTCATTCTGATCCGAACTTTATTGTTGTATTCGTTGTCAATTTGAATTCAATGATCAAAAACGATCAGTAACCACCTGGAATTCAATTGAATTAAAAAATGAGTGATGATGATTTTCAATTTTTAAATAAATCTAGCCAATTACAATGCATTTGTACCAAATTTATTATCATAAAATAACTTAATTGGATCAGTCTATAGAATTTTAAATACGTTAAAAAATAGAGGTTACAATTTTTTTTTTTTTTTTGGTAAACACTGACATTATCATCACCAATCAATCGTGTTTAGTGCCTAAAAGTAGTTTTGGGTACAAACAATGATAAACCAAAGTCCTGTTCAATTGGGAAACAATTCTGCACCATTAGTTAGTGTGAATTGGCTCCACACTCTGTACTTTTTTTTTTTTTTTTTTGAAAATAACATTGCATAAAAAGACTATTCAAGATGGCGAAGAGCCTGTTGAGCATTGTGTTTTACAAAAGCATCGATGTCTTGAAAGAGCACTCTCAACTCATAGTTTGCATAGTTTGAGTAGAAGTTTGAGGCTATCTCACGAAGTTTTGGAAACCAATCATGCCTTAGGGAATTACAATCAAACTTGCGAAAATATGAAAGATAATCTACATAGTCATTAATCAGTTGATTGTTGCACCGTGACTGATGATTGTTCCATTTCTTCTTTAGTTCATTTATAAGCTTTCCGTTGGTAAGTTGGATGTTCCAGGTTCTTTGATTTTGACCTTGCGCCCACTTCATTGTTTCCAAGGCACCCAACGAGCATCCTTCCTTCTGAGATGCTACTCTGTAAATGAAGTTCTTGCAGTCTTGGATAGTTTGTTCTTCATCTACTATTAGGCTTAGTCCTATGGGAGAGATATTTAGCTGCTAGATTGGCCATCCACGTCAGATTGAGCAACCTCCTAAGCCCTATGGGATGGCCAATCTAGCAGCTAGATTAGCAGTCCACGTCATCTGTGAGCGCCGAACCGTTCAGCATTTTTGGTTACTTTTTGAGCGCCGAACCGTTTGACGTTTAAATCTCAGCCATTAGATGTTTGTGATTTTTGTGTGCCGAACCATTCAGCGTTTTGGTCACTTTTTGAGTGCCGAACCATTCAGCGTTTCAATATCGCCGATAGTGCGATTGCGAGAAAATGCTAGGAGAGAGAAGTAGCCAGATTGAGTGTTAATTTTTTTCTCACACTTATTTTATGATTTGCAACACTATTTGGCCAATCTAGCACTCCAAACTCTCCCATAGGACTTAGCCTTAGAACAATAACCAGAGAGTAATTTGGCTGAGATTTGTGGTAACAATGTATTATGGTTATTATATCCTTTTTTTTTCTGATTTGGAGTGCTTGTATTTGGTTGTTTGAGGGGTTTCTATTGAGGGTGTGATCGGTTGTGTTGTTGTAAGAGTGGTTAAGATGGTGATGGATTGTCGTCTCAGGTTTGACCTGCACTGCTCTAAATATCTTGTCACATCTATGATTCTATATAAACAAGCAAGTTACAGCTTCTAACCTACTTCTTCTAGCTATCACTCTCTAAGGGTGTTATTTTTACCCCTGTGAACCAATATTCTATCCAGTTTGTAATAGTCATTGCGTATTATCTGGTCCCCTAATTCCTAGACCAAATTGCTCTGCCTTACTATAAGTACAATGAAGAAATAAGTGGGATGTAGTTTCATCGTGGGTACCACATAAATTGCAGAGAGGGGATATATTATGCATTTTATTGCTGAGTTTTGCCATTACATGAAGAATCTCATTAAAACATTTCAAAACGAAAACTTGTATTCTTGTTAGAACCTCAAGCTTCCATATTTTTTCCCAGATGGGATTATGAAATTGAGTCACAGTAGTCCCTTGAATCAGTAATGGTGAGTCTCTTGATACACCGACTTTACATTTAGGCTACCGTTTGTAGTGTGTGGACATAACAAACAGTCTTGCTTGTTACTGGTACTCCCTTTATTTCAAAAACACCGTCCTCTATTCCATTTTGGTTTGTTTCAAAATTATGTTCATCTTCTGTTTATAGTCATATTTTCCAACGAACTCTCTAATATATCCTTCAGTTTTTATATTTAGAAAATATTTTTTAATGGGATCCAATCTAAAATGGAATATTCACCGAGGATGGAGCTGGTTTTGGGCATTTGCAGCAGAGACTGGCTACTCTCCCTATTAAGGATGGTGGACTTGGCATTTATACCATGGATGACACCCGTACCTATTGCTATCTTGCCTCTCAGAGTCAGACTGCCTCGGTGCGTAAGACGATACTTGGTAGCCCGTTCTCAACAGATAATGGTGATGCCTATCAGTTGGCTCTTCAGAAATTTATTCAGGTATGTGGTTTGCCTCCTAATTATTGCATCAATGATATCAATTCTCCCCCCCCCCCCCACCCCCCCCACCCCCACCCCCGTCTATGCACTCCCTGGCAGTCACTTATTTTGATGCGGTTAAGAAGCAAATCCCCGACCAATTTACTCTATCTGCAAGAGACTCTGTTCTTTGGTTATCGTCTTGGTATCCCGTTATTTGTTGAGGATGGATTGTGCGCTTGTTGCAGTAAGCATATGGATATCTTTGGTGATCACGCGCTCCACTGTGCTAATGATGTTGGTCTAAAGTTCCGTCATGATCTGGTACGTGATGTAATCGCGCATATTTGTTTCAAAGCTAGCGTCCCTGCTTGCAAGGAAGTTGATTTGGGGTTGTCTAAGAATAACAAGGATTTACGTCCGGCTGATATCCTTGTTCCCAACTGGGAAAACGGCCAAGATGTGTGTATGGATGTCACAGGAGTCTCCCCCTTTACTGGTGATGGTGTTCATGCGTTTGTCCCATGCCAAGCTATCTCCAAAGCTATTTCGCGTAAACGTTCCAAATATTTGGATGAGTGTACTTCGCACGGTTATGGTTTGGGAGTGCTAGCCTTTACTACCTTAGGAGAACTTAGTGAGGACACGATTTCGTTTTTCAAACGTCTAAGAATTGTTTAGTTAGTCATGATGTTGGTAGTGGTCTCGGTAGTTTTATTTTTCACAGATTGGGTATTACTATTCAAAAAGGGGTTGGTGCCCAGCTTGTTGCTCGGTTACCAACTAAAACCTTTTTTGTAAATTGACTTATGAGATAGATATTCATGGTAATTAAATCTTTTAGATTACTTTATTACTTAAAAAAAAAAAAAATCTAAAATATTAATGAAATTTTTGTAATTAAGGAAATAAGTATATCCTTCATTCCTTCTTGTATTTACTATTTACAATCCCATAATAATTTTTTGTAGTTTTTATTACTAAACAGTTTTATTGAAATAAATTAGGCAAGTAATTAAGGGTAGGCATATGTAAACTACTATGGTCTCCTTAATATCTTGACAAAGTTAAAGAAGACTGTATTTTTGAAACGGAGGGAGTACATTTTTGATCAATAGTTTGGATATTTTCAACAACTATGGGATGAAAGACCTGATTCAAGAAGCTAGTATTCCATTCTTTATCTTGGTTGTTAAAAAGTTCACTCTGTCTTGTGTGCTCCTAATTCAATCGGTTGGGAGTATCCATTGGATACCACTGATGTTTCCAAATTTGGATGTTGTTCCCTTCTCCTATTTGCCATATACTCCATTTTTTTATGATCTACAGTCCAATGTTAAAACATTGCTTTCACTTTATCTATATTTAGAGGTGAAACACCTCTAAAGTATTTTTCTTCAATCACTTTGGCCCAAAGTTGATCTTGGTTTTGGATCATTCTCCAGACAATTTTTGTAACTAGAGCTTTGTTGAAACATTCAAAAAATTTAAAAACTAGTCCACCATTTTCTTTTGCTATACAAAAAGAGATCCATTTCTTAAGGAAGAGACCTCTTCCATCCTCTCTAGTATGTCCCCACTAATATGCCCTATTCTTTCTGTCCATTATTTTTGAAATTGTTTTTGGTATAATGAAACAAGTCATTTGATATGTTGCTAAAGAATCAGCCACATGTTTAATCATAACTCCTTTCCCCGCCCCAGATAGGAGTTTACTGACCAACCCGCCAATAGGGTCTTGTCGATCCTCCAAATAGGAAGAGAATAATATTTTTTTGCATCGAAAAGATTATACAAACTCTCCAATGTGACATGATTTTCCTGTAATTTTTCAACATCCATCAAATGACAATGTTTAAAATGTGTGCCAATTACCTTTTCGAAGGGATTGTATATATGCAAACCTCTGCCATTAAATCTTCAACAAAGTATTGTTCCCAATAGTTCGCTGATGGTATTTATCAATGATGTTGTAGTAGTAAGGTTCTTTTGAAACTTGTGAAAGCAAAGAATTTTTAGATTTAATAATTGATGTTGATAAGATATAAATATATACAAATTTGTCACAAGATGGAGAGAGTTACCGGGACTCGGGATTCCACCAATTCTCACATTCATGCGGTTCATCTACTAATTCCGGACAATTAAAGCTCATAAAATAACAAACATCGACTCTAATTCTTTGCCAAGGTAGATTCTATAAAGAATTATATGTAACTCACAAGCATGGCGCATCTAAAGTATCTAAGACTAAGCATGCGACATCTAACGAATTCACAAATAATCAAGAAAAATCATAAATCAATTATAATAGTGCAAATAGTCAGAAAGGAATTAATTAGAATTACCACATGGGTGCAAACAGCTTCCTCCTTCGTCCCAGTGATGGGTTCTAGCTCATCATGTTGTTGGAACACTCAAAATATGATTTCATTGCTCGAATAGGTGTTTACAAGATGAAAAGGTGAGAAAATAATGTAAACCGGGTGTTTGCAACGTTTATTGGTGTTGCAAACACTGTTACAAAAATACGATATTTCAAAAGTGCTGCTGTTACGGTTCCTGCGACCCACAATTAGGCGTCTCAAACACTGTTTATAAACGACAGTGTTTGAGAGTCTGTTCTTCGCGATCTTGGTGTTCTTCAGCAGCAGAAAAATATTTTCTCTGCAGCTCTTGATTCCGCTCTAAACTATCCCCTAACTCTCCATACCCTTGCCTTGTACCTCAGGAGCCTTTATATACTCGACAGGGTAAGAAAATATCGACAATAACTCTCTTAATTCTCTCATTACTCGGCATTGAGAGAAAATATTCTCGGGATATTTTCTTCCCTGATTTAACTCCACACGCGTCTACAGCTGTTGAATCTTCCTCATTTAGTTCTTACACGCTCCTGGTTGTTTGCTAGAGTCATCATGCACGTACAAATCACGTTCAAATCGCACACAAACTCGTGAATATCTCTCCCATGCACGGACTGCCCTGTTTTCTTCTCACCGATTATCTAGCCAATTCTAACCGAAACGATCAACCATACCACTCCTGTTAACCTTAAACAGGCCTTCCCAAGAAATTTAGGCCATTGAATCGCACTAAAACCCCTCCAAATGACGGATTGAAAATCTGCCAGGTGAAGAACTATTTTTCCCGCCAAAATATATTTGAATGTTGAAGATGGAGTGCCCTGATCCAAAACACGGGTACCTTTATCACTTGGGTGCATGGGTGCCCTTATCCAAAGTGAGGGTGCCTTTATCACTTTTTCTCCGGAGGTCCAAAAAAGCACTTTTCGAGCAACTTTTTCCGCATAAGTGTATTCCTCCAAAAACACCTACACAAACATAAAAACACCATAATAAGTACAAAAATCGAGACTAACAATAGAGACACTGAGGACAATTCAGACACAAAAATGTGTCTATCAAATACCCCCAAACTTATTATTTGCTAGTCCCGAGCAAATCTAATCTAGAAAATAAAAAGGCTACACTTAGCATGTGCAGCAAGCCGTTAATCCGCTAGGTGGCCCTAGTGGCGGAGTGTCGTCTCCGGAGGGTTTACCAGAGGTGTACCCACAAAACCTTTACTCCAGACCCTAGCTATCTACGCAGAACCTTGGAAGGCACTAAAGAATCTCCTTGGTTGGCATACTTATTGACTACAGGAGGAAGTACCCTGATGCGAAATTCCAATTGCTGTACACGAGTTTGCACTCAAGCATACTAAAATTCATATAAAGTGACAGAGCTCTACTCAGATAGTCGCACTATGGACATCAATATCCGGAGTCAAAACTAATCACATGGAAAGATTAAGAGGTGGATATAGAAAAAAAAATGGTTTTGATGTTGACTAAGTGAACGATGTTTCTCATATCTGTCTGAAGGCCACTGCCAAAATGAACCTATCCTAATGGACTGAGATACTGGTCTGACTAATATCAACACAACTGGCATATACAAGGGAACCAGTGGTCGACAAACCTAATTCTAGATCAACACGTCTGGCATATACAAGGGAACCAGCGGTCGATTTATTCACTGAACGTTAACTTTTTTAACTGCATGATTAGATCTTTTGGATCTAAGCGCATGCTTCTTGTCAGCATATTACATGATAGTTCCCGTGGATCCTGCATTCCACGCTTGTTTAGGCGACGGAGACAGGGAAAACACACACATATTGCTATTCCCAAGTGTTAATTTTATTCCGATTGGTCTAATGGTCTGGTCTCAATTTTTTTTTTTTTTTTTTTTTTTTGGCATATATAAAAATATCTCAATCACTCTATTCCACCCTAGCAGTGGTAACAACTTGAATCGTGAGCCCCACCTAATCACTTAGAGAAACATAGTTTAAAAACAAAATAAAATAAAAACAGAAGTGAAAAGGACTCAACGAGATATGGTGAAACTATCATGTTATTTCTAACAACTGAGCTCTGTGCTTTTATGAATAGACTCTATAGACGTTTCCGTCTAGTCAGATTAGTTCCTCAACTCCTACAACCAAAATGCTTCCATCCACTTAGATTGGTTAGTGCCATCCTTAATAAACATAAATTTCTAGGCTCTGGAGTTTATTTATGGCAACTAAAAACTAACAAGAAGTTTCTTCCCCACCCCCAAACTTAAATCTAACATTGTCCTCAATGTTCTAAAGATAAAATTAAAAGCATATGAACAAGGAGAAACTGTTACCATTTGAAGAAAAGAGTAAGGAAAGATATTACCGTGTTGCAAGAATATTAGGTTACCTCCCAAGAAGTGCTAAGTTTAAAGTCTTCAGCCAGACATCAGGAAAGATTAGTCAACTCGAACCATAAAGTAACAGTCGAAATAACTGCGGGTCTTCAAAACTAAATAGAGTTGACCAAAGAAAACTGCAATGAACCAAGAAAATGAACAAGACTAGCAAGCCCTTACTTAGTTTCCTGATTAAGAAATTTATACCTAATTGTGGTTCAGGTTCAGGTTCTATGAAAGGGTCTAAATAGAAAATTTTCATTGGCTGTGTTTCTTCATAGGTGGGATCATTAGGTCCTAGAGTCTGGAAAAACTCAAATATGATCTTAGAAGCGCACAATAATAACCTAAATAACTGAGGATCCTCTAAGTCAATCAGATTTGACTCACACAACTGACCACAATGAAATAGGTGGTATTCCTTAAGCAAATGTGTCGACCCTAATCTCCTAAAGTAATTAGGTTTAGTCTCAAAACTTAATAACTGACACATCTGAAATTCATATGTTCCCACAACTGGAAAGAATGTTTTTGGTGGGAAAACAAAGTCAATCATGGTATCATAGCCTAGGTTAACCACATCAACCAGAGGATGGGTTTCTAACAACTGAACTTCTTTATGGACACAACTAGGTTCAGGAAAAAGTGTATGAAGATAATCTTTTAAAATGGTTGAGGCACATATGTCAAGTCCCAAGTTAGGGACCTTTCTAAGAGTTAAGTCACATGGAAAATGATAATCACCCCCAAACTTAGAGTTTTTAGTGTCTCTAGAAAGACTAGTCACAACTTCCCTAATTTCAAGGCTATCTGATTCCTTAAAATGGTCAATTGATTCTTCTAAGTCAGGTACATCCTCACTTATCTCTACGAGTTCATTTTCTTTTTCTAAGTCTATTGCTTCTAAATCGCTAGACTCAAAATATACTCGTTCCTCTAAACCATCATTGGCTTCAAATCATAAGGAAATACTACATCGTCTAAAAATAAAGGGTATCTCTAGTCAAATCCTCATCCTTTTGAATAGGTGAATAATTATTAAAATTATTTGGATTTGAACTAAATAACACTATCAGTATTAAGCTCATTTGGAGTAACAAATTCCTGATCACTATGCCTACTTATTTCAAATTCTTCATCAACACTATCCTCATCATAATCATCATTATAATAATATGAAAATGATCGAACCTCATCTAAAGTAGTGTTACCAATTGTAACCTCGTCATCTTGATTTTGTAAATAACTATCTTCATTTTCAAGGGTATTATTGGAGACACTATATTGGAAATTAAGATTATTTCGAGCAAGTTTTTCAACAATCCTATCTGTACTTTCAGTAAATTGCTTAAGAGTCTCTTCTAAAGACATTCTAGTTGACTGCTCTGGGTACTCATCTGGAATATTTAAGGTTTCCTTCAAAAATAAGGAATGACTCTTGAAAGCCTCTTCTAGAGAAATAGAAGGATTGTTTTGCTCATATGACTGGTGAGTATGCGAATAGTAATTGGGCTCATCATGGTACGAACCATAACCTTGAAAAGGTGGATGCTCCCAACCACTATTCATACTCTGGTCAAAGTTGAAATGTCCATTTTGAAAATTAGTCGGATAATCATTGTATTGGCTATTGTAATACCAGTTCGACATCCTAACTGCAAGGGAATTCTATACAAACACAAACAATGCTGACTCGACCACAACAAACCTACTGATTTCTAGCAAACAAAAAGCATGATGGCTCCACTTAGATTGTTTCTAGACCAGCTTCTAATCCTTCGAAAGGGAATTCGTTACAATCTGAGCAAACCCCTCTGGAATCAATCCGCGTTTAAGTAAGTTGAATAGAGCGAGGAAGTGCTGGAGCTTTGATACCCAAGGCCTCACCGCATTATAGGGCGGCGCAGTCACGCATTCAACTCACAGAAACTTTCATGAACTTTGAAGAATGCTCAAAAGAGTAACCAATATTTTTCGAACGAGTTTCCTATTAAGCTCGTTACCCTATCGGTCTCGTTCTATTCCAAATTTTAAGGATTAGGTTCGCGTTAAGTATCGTTTTCCTAAGGCGGGAAAGAAGAGAACGGTGATGAAATCCGAACCCTTATCTTGTATGGCCAGTCCTTGCCCTTTACTAGGAAATTAAAGCGACCTTTTTCAAATCCTCGATATATATGCAAACGAAATCATCCAGTAAAGCCGCTGACAGGGGATTCGCGGGTGTTTAGAATTATTACCTCCCGTTCCAGACGGGGGATGAACCGTTGAAGTCGACTCGGGCCACGACTCCTATGTCGTGTACGAACCCGAGGGGCCGAGACGATATCGTAATCGTTGTCCTTCCCTGTGCAGTTTAAAATTAAAACTACCCTTCCGTAGGGTTTAAAAATTAAAGAATGTCCAAATGTCCAAGTCCAAAGTCCAAAAAGAAAAGTGCAAAAGAAAAAGAAAATTACAAAAATTACAAAAATAAAAT
>JAJJWX010003973.1:0-41132 GCA_023529315.1 Papaver bracteatum | reverse complement strand
CATGAAAACTCGCAAAGAAAGCATAAATACTAGATATAAAATTAGTTGTTTATCACACCTATCAATATACAGCAAAAGCTAATCTAGCAAACTGAAACCAAAAGAAAGCAAGGGGAGCTAATGGAATTCTAAACCTGTGGTATGTGCAAGGGGTGAACCAGTTCAGTCCACATAGATGGGCTCTTCTAGATCGGTTGTTTTAATTTCAGGTGGAATTGGTTCAATGAACGACTTTAATCTCTGTCCAATGACCTTAAAGACGTTCTTAGTTGCCACATCTTCGAGTTATACAGCTCCATGAGGGAATATTGTGCGCACCAAGAATGGGCCTGTCCATATAGAACACAATTTACCTGGAAAAATATGCAAGCGAGAGTTGTACAATAAAACTTTCTGACCAGGTATGAAAGACTTGCGCAGAATGCGCTTGTCATGAAATAATTTCATTCGATATTTGTACAACTTAGCACTATCATAAGCATCATTTCTCATCTCTTCCAATTCATTGAGCTGAAGCTTCCATTGAGTACTTGCCTTATCAAGAGAAAAGTTAGGATTTTTGATAGCCCAATATGCACGATGTTCTAATTCAACACGTAAATGACACGGCTTTCCATACACAAGTATGTAAGGAGACATGCCAATAGGAGTTTTATATGCTTTTCTATAAGCCCATAAAGCATCATTCAATCTTAATGACCAATCTTTTCTAGATGGGTTAACCGTCTTTTTAAGAATATGCTTAATCTCCCTATTGGAAACCTCTACTTGGCCACTGGTCTGTGGATGGTATGGGGTTGCGACTTTGTGAGTTATGCCATACTTACGAACTAATTACTCAAAAGACCTATTACAAAAGTGTGAACCACCATCACTGATTATATCTCTAGGTGTTCCAAAACGAGAAAATATATTTTCCTTTAAGAACGAAAGTACCACCTTGTGGTCATTTGTTTTGGTCGCAATTTCCTCTACCCACTTAGAAACATAATCAACAGCAACTAGGATGTAAATTTTACCTTCATAATTAGGAAACGGACCCATGATATCGATTCCCCACACATCAAACAGTTCAACAATCAAAATAGGGTGTAATGGCATCATGTTTCTCTTGGAAATACTTCCTAGTTTCTGACAACGTTCGCAAGCAATACAATAAGAATGACAGTCTTTGAACAACGATGGACAATAAAACCCACTCTGCAAGACTTTTACAGCAGTCTTCTTGGCACTGAAATGGCCTCCACATGCTTGGTCATGACAAAAAGATATCATATCTTTCTGTTCACTGTTGGACGCATTTCCTAATAATTTGGTCCGGGCAGTACTTAAACAGGTACGGGTCATCCCAAAAGAAGTATTTAAATTCAGCCAAGAACTTAGAATGGTCTTGTCTAGACCAACGCAAAGGCATTATTCCCGTAACAAGGTAGTTCACAATGTCAGCAAACTAAGGAAACTCAGATACAAGCATCAATTGTTCATCAGGAAAAGACTCTCTAATAAGCACGAAATCATCAAAAGACTCAACATTTAATCTAGACAAGTGATCAACAACCACATTTTCATACCCTTTCTTATCTCGAATTTTGAGATCGAATTCCTGTAACAATAATATCCATAGGATAAGACGAGCTTTAGCGTCCTTCTTAGAAAGAAGGAATTTCAGAGCAACATGATCAGTGTATTAGGGATGCACAACGGGTAGGGTGGGTAGGATATGGCCTATTTCGCCACCCTACCCGCTAACTGGCGGGTAAGAAATTTTTTACCCGCCATTAAACGGGTAATATCCTACCCGACCCATTAATTGGCGGGTCGGGTAGGATAGGGTGGCGGGTATAACCGTTTTTTTTTTTTTTTTGTAGGATACAGAAAATACTTCCAAAAAACAAAATAACTAAATCTTGAAACAACAGTGCAAATAAGATCCAACCTATCTAAATATGTACCCAATAATCTAACTAGGGAAATTCAGAAGATAGAATAAGCAAAGATGAGGTACTGCCATTTATAGTCTCAATAAACGAGTTCTATTCTTTTCAAAATTGACGATGAATCCTAGCCCAATTCCATGTTCTTCATATAACAATATCATCACCAAAAGCTCTTCATATTGACCTTCTTCTTCAATCATCATCTACAATGATGAAATAAGTACTAAGATCACCAAATAAATCTGCATACAAGTTATCTCTTGTTAGATTCTCTTACTGATACAAGGGAGAGAGCAAGCATATGGATATCTGCACTTTAGGTTGACAATAAGGTGTCAAATACAGGGCATAAATAAACCTTTTAATCTAGCATTTCCAAGAGAACATCATGTAAGAAACAAAAGAACGAGCCTTGATGTAGGTTTCAGATATCAATTAAGAACCCTCCACATATAGAGAGACCGGAGAAGATTTGAAACATCAATTGGGATCATTAAACATTAGCAAGAGAATCGATATAATCATGAGAAATCATCCAGCCATCTAATGCATAATAATCATGAGCATGCTGACCCAACCATACCAATCAACCCAGTAGGTGCATTCTCATATCCAAATTCTTGCACAGATGCAAATACCATCGCATAATTCATAAACCATTCAATTAACAAACCAATCAAATATCCACTACCACGGTCTCAATTAAACATTAGCAGTAGTCTAAAACAGAAAACATAGCTATTGAATCAAAGGCATGATATATAGGAAATATATATAAAAAAAGGCACCAACTTTAGAATCCCATTTGAATCAAACCCAAGATCCCAACCTAAAATCCACACAAAAGAACACATTTTTCCCCAAAATTCTAATTAACCCATCCGAAAAATCCTCTTATCAAATGCATTAAAAACCCACTACTCTAAAAACAAAAACTCATCAAATATCATACTAAAACATCAATTAATCAACTGAAAACATCTAAAAACATACATGATTTAACATAATCAAAGCTCCCGGAAAACATGGACAGGTCAAGGTCTATTTATACGCCCGGACCAATACTAGTTTAATTTAGCAGTATTAATCGGTGAGATCTGGCAATTAAAGGAAAGTAGACGGAATTAGGAAAGTTGAAAGACTTTAAACAAGAATCTTCGGAGGAAAATATATTTTTAACAACGTCTCAAGCTTGTTTTTGGTTCTCTTCCTCTACTAGTTATGGCAGAATAGTGCTCAGTTCAACTCCGAAGCATGTTTTAGCTTTTTTGCCGTGGTTATGAGACCAATTCAAGCTTTGCAAGGAGAAAGTCTGCACGAATTGGTCAACAAAACAAAAGAAAGAATATACGAAGAGGCAAAATAAGCATAGGAGGCAGGGGAGATATGAGCACTCACCACACAATTTACCCCAGCACCAGCGGTCAATGGATTAACTTCACCATCTTCCAAGTTCAACACATGCAACTCAAACAAATTTGCCCAGCGAAAACCCAAAGTTAAACAACCAAAGAAACTTCACCTAGTAAAGCCTAATTGAATAGTGCAGGTCAGGTTCAATACCCTATTAATCTAACAACATTGAACAATGGAATAAGAAAAATGAGCCATTCTAACAACATAATATAGCAGCATTTTCTCATTTCCAGGCAAGTAACAACAGAATCACATGAAGAATTAGTGATAAATTCTTGAATTGAATACCAATTATCCACTACGAAAACTTGCCAACTCGACAACGAGCACCAATTATCCTATTATAAGTATAATCAGGTCTACAATGCAAGCGTTCCATGTATTAGAAACATGGCTACTATTAAAAGTGACCACATCCGATGCAGACGTTACAAGCACATCAATTATCCAAATACCAGTAATTAAGGAGTCTAAAACCTCCAATTGAGACCTCAGGAACCTCCTGCAATGTCATTCACCCCATAAACCTTATGCAACCATAAACTTGTCAGCCGATTTTCATGGTTATTAGACATATATGGGTGACTACAGCTCCAACTCCTTAAAAACTATTAAACTAATAAGCAATTGAATCGATTTCACATGTTTGTATCATGTTCTAAAAGTAATTACATGAGTATGGAGTTCCAGTATTCAACCATTTAAAGATTCTTAAACAAAAGCAAAATGCAATACAGTGAAAACAAAAGCAATCAACAGCAACAACTTAGAAGTCGAATGCATAATCAAATACAGTTACCCACTCCTCCTCGTCGAGATTATTTTCTGCAGGAATCATAAGCAACACATTACTCTTTCTTTTCATTTCTTTCAAAAACTCCTAAAGTACATGGAACCTATTCCCTTTAACCAATGCAATACCCATTTCACCACAAGTAATCTCGATATGCATAAACCCAAATTCCGATTTAACCCAATAATAAAACTCTAATTCTTTATCCAAACTCACACAGGATATACTCACTCTCATTCTTAAAAGCACAAACTATTGAAGAAGTAGAGGTTAAAACCAAAACTAGTTCCACATCACTGAAATCCTAAACAAGATTCAATCCCACATTACACAAAATACACCCAACCCAAAGTTAAACAATAGTTTCAAAGATGATAGTGCAAATCAAAGTTCAATACCCTAATTGAATTTCTCTAAACCAAATTAAAAAAAACAAAGAAACCCATAATTCTTGTACAAATAAGGAACCCTAATTGAATTTTTCTAAACCAAATTAAGAAAACATGCAATCATGGTAATTACGACCTACCCAAGTAATGAATTGAAAAAATGAAATCAATCTACAACATAACTAACCAATTGAATTAGGGCAGAAGAAATTTTTAAAAACAAAACCAGTTAGAAGATCCTTACCTCTCGCACTTTTGGCAAATTGAAAAACCCCAATGCTTAAATTTAGCTGAAATCCTGAAACTCTTGTGTTTGGAGGTAAATAAGATACTCGATGGAAATGGTTACTTCAAATTTCTACTGATACATACGTTTTGATTTCGGTTAGGACGATGAATGATATGTGACAGTGAGTTTCGATCTTTGATGTGAGAGTGAGATTCCTCTTTGATTTCTAACTGTGATTTATAATTATTGAGAAACAAACTGGATTTTTAATTTAGGGTTCTGGGAGTTTATGTAGAGAGGAGATGAAGAGGAAAACGAAAATGAATTTATTTTTTAGGTTGAGTTGATTAATAAAAAACCAACGTCACAGATGATCAATTAGAGAAAGATCAACGGCTATGACAAACTTGGATTCCAATAGTGGAAGTGGCTCCACTCTAGATTTCCATTTAGTTATTGTCCATGAGAGGTGCAGATTCAAGCAAAGAATTCACTTCACTTATGTATTCATCATCAAACATATCCAAGTTAAAATTGTTCAAACAAGCATGTAAAGGATCAACATAGATGTTACTAGACAACGAATCCTGAACATAACTTTCAATCATGTTGATTTTATGCACATCATAATCATCATCAAGATCTAAATGTTGCTGGATAGCATTAAAAACATTCAACTCTACAGTCATGTTACCAAATGACAACTTCAACACTCCATTATGACAATTAATAATTGCATTGGACGTCGCCAAGAAGGGACGTCCTAAAATGACTAGAATGTTACAGTCTGGGATTTGCACAGGCTGGGTATCTAATACAATGAAGTCCACATGAAAATAGAACTTATCAACCTTAATCAAAACATCTTCTACCACACCACGTGGAATTTTGACGGATCTGTCCGCTAATTGGAGAGTTATAGGTGTTTCTTTCAACTCTCCAAGACCTAACTGCACATATACCGAATATGGTAGTAAGTTCACACTTGCCCCTAAGTCTAGTAATGCCTTATTGACCGTATGGTCACCTATCTTGCATGAGATTGTTGGACAACCTAGGTCTCTAAACTTAGATGGAGTCTTATTTTGAATGATAGAACTTACATGTTCAGTGAGAAAGGCGCACTTGTGCACATTAAGCTTTCGCTTTTGTGTACAAAGGTCCTTAAGGAATTTCGCATAAGCAGGAATCTGCTTAATTGCTTCGAGAAATGGAATGTTAATACTGACTCGCCTAAAGAAATCCAATATCTCGTGATACTGCGATCCCTTCTTTTGCTGCTCCAACCTTTGAGGGAAAGGAGCTACAAGTACATTTGATGGCACAGAAACATTAACATCAGTAGACTTTTTAGTTCTAGGGAGATGGTCAGAGTCATTTTCCACAACTGGTGTATCATGCGATGTTTTATGCAATTGTGACTTAGACACAGACTCACTCTTTTCAGGCATGCTTACATTGTTATTAATTACTTTACCACTACGAAGAGTAGTAACAACATGTGCAGTCTCATTACAAGTAGACGTACTTGCCTGAAATGTGCCTTTTGGGTTTTGTTCAGGCTGACTTGGAAACTTACCCTTTTTCCTGTCATTAAGCGCATCACAGATCTGACCTATCTTAAGTTCTAGACTTATAAAACGCTGGTCAATGGTCTTCTGATTTTGTAAAAGATTTTGGGTCAACAGACCGACACTTTCTTCAATGCTTGATAATTTCTTTTCAGAAGGATATTGTGTGTACGATTGTACCTGGGGGTTTCTAGGATATGAATATCCTTGTGCGTTTCCTGATGCACCCCCTTGTACAGGGCCCTTAGACCATGAAATGTTAGGGTGGTTCCTCCACCCTGGGTTGTAGGTCCGTGAATAAGGGTTATGTTATTGCTTTTGATACAAAACATGGGCCTGCTCAAGTCTAGATTCCTAAAATGCAAGTATTTTTGGGCAACTGTCCACTAGATGGTCAAAACTATTACATGCAGCATAAACAGAAACCTCAACTTGGTTACAAGAAGTAAAAGCGGCATATTTCATATTTTTCTCCAGTTCTAAAGCCTCAACTCTCCTAGCTAGAGATGCAATTTTCGCATTACCCTCAAAGTCAGACTCTATCTTATGAACACTACCCCTGTGGATCGACTTCCTAGGTTTTCTAACAGACTCCCATTGATGAGTTTTCTCGGCAACTTAATGTAAGAATGTCCACGACTCATCGGCACTTTTGTCAATAAATAAACCATTGCACATTGACTCAACTGTTGTTCGGGTGGCAATATCTAGACCATAAAAACTTTGCACAATTTTCCATTTTTCGAAACCATGGTGAGGACGCTGAAGCAATAAGTCATTGAATCTCTCCAGGAATTTAGCTAAGGTCTTACCCTCTAATTGCACAAAGCTATTCATACTTTGACGAATGGTCGCAGTCTTGTGATTTGGGAAGAACTTTTTGAAAAATTATTTCGTATGATCATCTTATGTCCTAATTGACTGTGGCTGCAGGGCATATATCCAAGACTTAGCCTTTTCCTTCAAAGAGAAAGGAAATAATCTTAATTTCAGTGACTCTTCCGGCATTTGAGTAAAACGCAGAGTCCCACAAATCTCTTCAAACTCTCTCACATGGTGGTATGGGTTTTCAACTTCAACCCAACGAAACACAGGGATCATATGTAGCATGCTCACTTTCAATTCAAACTGACCAGCAGTTTCTGGTATAACAATGCTAGGGGGTTGGCTTTCCCTCGTGGGGTACATGTAGTCCTTGAGACTTTGGGGTGGGATTACCTTGTCACCCATTGTCTCAGGTTGGTCAGGTCTTTCTTCGATAGGGATTTCAACTACGTCCTCTCGCTGAATTCTAACTAGACGGTTGGTCTGGTCTCGAAAAGTCACAATCATAGCCTAACAGACATACCATTCAACATGTTAAACACCCAGTTAACCAGGCAGAAATTCAACTCAATTCAGAAACCAAGCACAACACAATTCCAAATCTCAACTCAGGGTTTATGTGAATGAATGCCTAGACTATGCAAGCATACATACATACATCATTAGTTCAGAGATTCGAAGAAGCATAGTGAAATTACAATTCAGCTAGAAAGAAAATTACCCAAATGCCACAGGGTCATACACAAATATGTTATAAGTGGCAGGGGTTTGAAAATGCTTAGCAACTAGTTTAGTTTGCATGCAAGATGGTGTATCATTCAAGACAAGAATATTAAAGTTGAGGCACGATGCCGCCGGTATAAGACCGGGTTTAGGCATAAGCAACAAGTTGTTTTTCTCTTTTTCTTCTCTTCCTTGTAGTTCGCAGCAGAATTGCGGGTACTTGATCACCCAGAGAGAAAATTTCAGTTCTCAGTTTTTTGTAGTCAAAGCAAAGAAACACCGAAGATTACCAGTTACCAAACTAGAGTAGCAAGATAGAAATTGTGAACTACAGTGATGTATTAACTGAAAAACTAAGCTATCTCTAGTTGAATAATTTGGACAAGACATAATGGAGTTAACATACAATTCAAAGCTAAAGACAGGAAGCAAATGGGAAAAGAAAACAGATGAAATGCAGGAATGAGTGGACTGATAATTTACAGGCTGATAGTAAGAAGAAATAGTTAAGAAATCAAACTAGATTCTATACTAAAACTTCTCATGCGAATGCTTATACTACAGATGCAATGTATGTGAAGCAGAATTGCACAATCTAACTTATGATATATACAGACTACAGTATGATAGATACTGAGGGAACTAAAACTGAGGAAACCTGACAACTTCACAACCTGGACTATAAACACAACTAGCTACAGTTGCAGTCAACAAAACTAGATATAATAAGAAAATGATGTTGTAAAATAGAATGTAATGACAGAAAGAAAAATTACAAGATGATTAAAGGTTACAGCTAGATACAAAGACAATTTTAGCTATGCAAGATATCAGATGATGCGGGTGATAGAAAGAACAAAAGAGACTTAACTGGATGCAGTTTATATAAACAAAAGGATTATGACAAAAACACAAAAATTAACTCAAATACTACATAATAGGATGCTATATGACTACCGATGCAGGTAATTAACTAAAAAATACTAATCAGAGGGTGACTAAGATTAAAAGCTACAGCTAGACTAACACAGAGTTGCAGGTTATAAGATTGAATGAATACTACTAAGATAAGACTATCAAACGTAAAAAGAAAACAACATATAAGTAACACAAATACTAATCAGAGGTTACAACAGTATGTTCCAGGATACTAAAATATTACACACAACTGAATTATGCTAGAAGATGTTATAGAAGTGACAGAATTACAGCAGACTAATAAGCTAAAGAAACTGGTGTAAATTAAGCTACAGCTAGTACTAACAACAGAATGCAGAAAGTCTAAAATCTAAACAAGTATATACATAACCTAATAAGAACCTAGTGAAGTAAAGATAAATCTATAGAACAGAATGCAATATGCAATGAAACTGAAGATTAAAAACTACCGCTACTACTGATACTGAGATGCAGATTATGAGAACAAAAGGAGTAACTAATTTAATGATGACAAGATAATGCACTAAACAGAATGCACTAAACTAAAATAAAGAAAAGAATGAAAAGTGCAGATGAGTGAAAGATTAAAATTAAAGCTAACAGTTATCAACATGATGCAAGATTATAGAAACAGATGAACTATTGAGATAAGATTAACAAAACTAAAAAGAAAGAAATTTCAAGGTATTTACAACACCTACAATGATGGGTATCAACAATGGTGATATGTTTAAACTACAAAACAAAGGAAGTCTAACAAAAGTACAACTAAGTTAGAGGACGCCACTATGAAAATATGCAAAAATAGGATGATTGAAATTAAAGGTTACAGCTAAATGCTTTACATAATGCAAACTACAAACAGTTTTAAAGAAAAAGGGAAGTTACAAACTCAAAACATGCTTATATGCTACTGATAAAGACTAAAGAGGATAATATCTTACAGGTCACAAAAGTTTACAACAACAAACATGGCAACAAGTTTCAAACTACAACAACTTCTACAGCTAATATGCAATAGGACAAGCTACAACTATAATGGCATGAAAACAAAATAAAATCAGTGAAGTAATGAAGAAACTTCAGCCACACCGCTACCGAGTCCCCAACAACGGTGCCAAAAACTTGGTAGGACTAAAAACCTACAATATTAAACCGCAAGTATATGGTGTCTACAATGTAAAACACGACGCGTACGGATCGTTCCCACGAGGACTTGGCTGGTGCAAAGCTGAAATCAAAGTACTAATACTAATTTAAACGAGGATATTTTCGATACGACGAGTTGTTTTGTAATGAGAATTGACTGAAGAACATAATGCAATTTAAATAAAAGGTTAAACACTTGATAAGAAGGCACTAGAGCTATCAATTCCACCACTTAACCTACACTAGGTTATTAAGCTAATGAAATGTTCTTGTTCCTTATAATGGACAACAGTAAAGATTCAAGTCTGTTGCTAGCCTAAGGTGATCTAAAATGGATAGTTTACTCACAACTAAGATATCAATTACTAGCATCAGTTGTCTTACTGCAGCACAACTAATCACAAATTGAAAATAATCAATGAAGCAAGAGTTGATGCAACAACAGATAATTGTTCTAACAACCTAGGATGCAAGACATACTAGGTGAAAGTTATAAGTTGCAACATTAAGATTATACTAATACCTATTCGACTAAGCTCTTACAAGAACATTTTCATTATCATAAACAACTAGAAGTAAGCTAAGGGCTTCATCTAAGCCCTAGCTAAAGAAATTAGAACATGGGTTTGATAGAAACAGATGAAATATGAAGTTTTGATATTGATAAACTTATTATGCAGACTCTTCTCTTTTCAACTGAATTCTACTAAGTCACTCACAACACAAGCAAGAAATTAAAACTAAGTTCTGCTTTCCCCCCTCACTGCATACCCCCAATTACAACATAACAATCCCTATTTATAAACAAATTTCTTCCCCAATTTTGAATCCCTATTCTCAACAGAAACATTATAATATTTAAGGATTTTGTTCTCGAAACTCACCACTATGTAAGACTCTTCATTCAAGTACCGTCACTGCACCAATTTCACTGATGTTATACAGAAATTAGGTTCAAACCTAAATTGATAACGCATGTAGCTTGCAAAACACCGCCTGACCTTGTATTTGACTAACTCATTTTGTGGATAAACTTCATTATGAACAACCACCCTATTCTCGTCACTTGCTGGATTTGTTGGTGTTAGAACGGGGAAACAAATTCAGACCTCTAGCTTTCCAATCTATCACTTTTGAGAACCAAATAGATGACCTACTCTTGTATTTCATTGCCTAGGGTTTGATTGAAATGGAGTATAAAGATAATCATAGAAAATAAGCAAGTGGCCTGATTGGGGAAAGATTGTGATAGAGGTATGGGTGATGAGTTGATAATCTGAGAGAGTATGAGACGACAGACTGATTTGATATGCTGGTAAAAAGATGGGGGACAAAAAAGATAGGTCAACTAAATTGGGAGAAAAATAAGTTTTATTTTCTCATGTGTGAGATCGGGTTGAGAGAAGTGGTGGGGACTCTGGTATGAAGCATGAATACCTCATTTTGGTATGCAAAAATGGACATTGGGCTTGAGTTTGTTCTCTATGCAATCTGAGTTCTGAACTTCGGCCCATTGATTTCTTTTTCTTGCATTTCTGTTCCATTAGTAGATCCATTAGCTTCTCAACTCTGCTGGAACCATGACTGCATTCTCCACTACAAGCGTATGCATAACATCGACTTGGTAATTAGCTTGACAGGGCATTGCAGCTCCACTTTGCGCATATCCCATGTTTAGGCCATTCTTTCCATTCCCCTATCGTTACAAAATAAGAATCGGGAAAATTGCCACACATTTTACTCCCAATGAACAAGAAAAACAAAATACATAGTTTGGCATAAATATAGGAAATTAGTGCATCAAGATACAACAAACACCTTCAAAAAGATAAGAATATATACAATATTAGGTGCCTATCAATGAAACTCAAGGCAACATCAGTAAATCCATACAAACTGAGATGGAGGTGATGGAGGACATAATCGTTAATAAGCTAAAGACTGGAGATGGAGTGTTGTCTCCTCCAAACAGATATATTTTCCAAGATAGGTCTGCAGCTAGAAGCAACATTGGAGGTAATCGACAAATCTCACCTCAGTTCTCTAATCCGCATAACCCAAGGTGAGTTTCCTAAATTTGATGGCACTAACCCTAGATCTTGGATTAGGAAGTGTAGAAAAAAAAATTCAATTACATTTGATGGACGAGGAACAAAAAGTTATGCTAGCTTCATTATACTTAGAGGGTAAGGCTGATATTTGATTTCAAGATTATCAAAAAGGGAAAGACATAATTGTATGGGAAGAATTTTCTTCTGATATAAATTTTTGATTTCAAGAATTGGGTCATGATGGTATTGTGGGTGAGTTCAATAAGTTGAGTCAAGATTGTACAGTGATAGAGTACCAAGAACTTTTTGAAGAGTTAAAGGTATGCTTGCTAAGAATAAACACTTGACAGAAGAGTATTTTATCTCTAGTTTTGTCAGTGGGCTAAAGGAATAACTCAGACTGACAGTTCAAATGTTCTCCCCAACAAGCCTTAAGAAAGCCATGTACCTGGCTAGAATGCAAGAAGCAATACCGGATAAAGCAACTAGGAGGATCAGGTATATTCCAAAACTACCTCCTCTTTCCATTTCCAGTAGCAGCAACAATAGAGGCTTTATTACTTCACCAAAAACTAGCTCCCCTTCACCAAAGAGTAGGAGCAGTCCCAAACTACCTCATATCAGGAAGCTCGCATATGCTGAGATGAGGTCAAGGCGTGAAAGAGGCCTATGATACAACTGTGATGAGGTGTACAGTCAAGGTCATAAATGCACAAAATAACAATTATTCATGCTGATAGGGAATGATGAAGAACATGGCATATCTGAAGAAGAATCACTAGACAGTACCCCATTGATCCAAAAGCTAGATGATAAAGTGGAAATCTCAGTACATGCCTTGTCAGGTAATATTTCTCATAATACTATAAAAATCCTTAGCAAGACTAAGAATAGAAACCCCATTACCATACTGGTAGATAGTGGCAACAACCATAGTTTCATGGACCCTGAACTAGCCAAGAACAGTGGATATTTTATTGAGCCAACTTCAGACTTTCATGTAGATGTGGCAGATGGTAATAAACTACTCAATGATTCCAGATGTCCTAACTTCAGCTGGAGTATGCAAGGACATGAGTTTCCATTTGACATGAGGCTATTGGCATTATGAGGTTGTGATATGGCATTGGGTGTTGATTTGATGAGAGATATTAGTCCTGTTAAATTTGATTTCAAGCAAATGACTATAACCTTCAAGAAGGGTGAAGAGGAAGTTACATTGTTTGGAAACACTAAAGCTGCTAACATTTTTCTTATGTCAGGGAGTGCATGTAAGAGTTACTTTAGTAAGGACATACATGGGTTTATGGGGCATTTGTATGCTTTATCTACTGAAGACTCAACTAGTCAAACTCCTGAATTCCTAAAACCCATTATTCAGTCATATTCATTCTTGTTCCAAGAACCCAAATTATTTCCACCCATCAGAGATCATGACCATCACATCCCACCGCAACCATTGTCCACACCCCAAAATCAGAGACTCTACAGAGTCCCTTATGTGCAGAAAGGAGTGATAGAACAACTAATTCAAGAAATGTTAAATACAAGAAATATCAATCCCAGACATAACCCCTTTTCATCTCCAATATTGTTAGTCAAGAAAAAAGATGGTGGTTGGAGATTTTTTGTAGACTACAGAAAGATTAATGAGCTGACAGTTAAAGACAAATATCCAATCCCAGTGATAGAGGAATTGTTGGATGAACTCAAGGGAGCAAGGGTATTCACTAAAATAGACTTGAGAGCAGGATATCACCAAATTAGAGTGTACCCACCTGACACTCCTAAAACTTCCTTCAAGACACATCAAGGGCATTATGAGTTTTTTGTAATGCCCTTTGGGCTAACTAATGCTCCTGCAAGTTTTCAAGCATTAATGAATGACATTTTCCAGCCATGTCTAAGAAAGTTCATTATAATATTTTTTTGATGATATACTCATCTACATCCCTGACATGGAGACTCACAAGAAGCACTTAGAATTGGCTCTATCTATTCTCCAGAAGCATTCACTTCTGGAAAGCTCTTTTTGCAAGATTGGGTACTTCTCTACACCTAAGAACGGCATACCACCATTAAATTGATGGTCATACTGAGAGGGTGAATGCTTGTGTTGAAACATACCTCAGATGCATGACCAGCTTCAAACCAAGCAAGTGGGTTTCTTGGCTATCCTTGGCTAAATGGTGGTACAATACTAGATACCACACCAGCCTCAAGCTCACCCCATTTGAAGCACTCTATGGATACCCTCCTCCCCAATTTGGTATTATATCAGCATCTCAAGATATAAGTGCAGATGCTGATGACTATATTCAGCAGAGATAACATATGTGGAAGTTACTCAAAGGAGCATTGGAGGTAGCACATCATAGAATTAAGTAGCAGGCTGACAAGAAAAGGTCTGAGAGATCTTTTGAGGTTTGGGACTGGGTTTATCTCAGGTTTCAACCATATAGACAAGCCTCTGTCTAGCTGAAAAGGAGCCTCAAGTTAGCTGCTAAATTATATGGTCCTTATCAAGTGATAAAGCAGATTGGCAAAGTTGCTTAATGTTGATGGTGGATTTTCATTTAAGGGTAAAATTGTAAAACCTAAAAATTATGCGCCAACATCTTGTAAAATATAAGGCCATTAATGAGTGATGGATACTCCTTCACTTTACTAGTTCACCTAGAATGGAGCATGTGGCAACAATCCCATTCCGTGAATAAAATACATGAAATTCATCCAGGTTAGAGCATGTAGCAACAATCCCATATACCCTGTGAATTTCCAGCATTATTAATTAATGCGCAACCAGCCTTGTATTTCCTGTACTCATTGTCAGTGCGGCATGACGATCGAAAGTGTTGTTCTCGTGAGCAACACGAATGTCCAAGCATTATAATGAAACATGTACGAAATACCCGTACAGGCTGCAACTCTCGGTGTGTTATACTAGCCCGATTGAGCATCTAGACTGACCGTATCAGTCTGGATATGATCACGACCATCCAACTCCACCAGCATGATTGGATGGCCCAGATCAGTTCCATAACCCCAAGCAGGTATGGAATATCCGCTGCCGAACTAATGCGGGCCCCGCATGGTCGGTCTCCCCAAAAGATTGGCCTAGCTTTCCAAAAACGTCCAAACCGTAGCAGTATGGACGCAAAACCCTAAATTAGGGTTTGCGGCACATTACATGTGTCGCAAAACAGTCTCAACCATCCATCTTCGCAGGTATAGATGGGGGTACAGATGTAGATTCAAAGGGCCCAGAGCATGTCAACACAATCACAGTAGGCCCACCTACATACCTGACCAATCGGTCAGGACCAACCATGGTTGGTCGTTCCAAATCGTGCGCCTGAATGGAGCATGACGCACGGCCTTGAAACCCAAAATTAGGGTTTTGAATCACGAGCGTCCATTTTCTCCGGCACGAATGGAGGGTCCGAGATTAGATCAAAGCAGGTCCGATCATACCAACACTGTGGACCCGTCTATCACCTCACCTGATCTACCAAGGCATACCATGCCTGGTTGTCCAAAAATCGTTCGCTCCAACATGCGTGGTCGCACCTCCCAAGCCGCAAACTAATCTCAACCGCTCGATTTCTCCGGACGAATTGAGTGGCTTAGATCATGTTTTCATGGGACTGTAAGGCATAGGCGTGAACAGCAGCCTACCACCTACACGTTGGAGCAATCGGCCAAAACCGACCAAGCCTAGTCGTCTTGGAACGCCCGCCCGAAGTTGGTACAATATGAGGCTTCTGCGGCACCAATAATCTGTGGAAAATTGATCTCAACCACACAATTTCGCAGGACGAATTGAGTGGCCTAGATCACACTTTCGTGAGACAATGAGGTATGGCCGCCTACACCATCATATTGTCTACACACATGCATGACAGGCCTAGCCAAAGTTGTGTCCCAAGCTTGGATTCGACCAAGCTGAAAAGTGATGCTTACGCACCTTTTCATAAACCCTAATTTCATCAACGGTCGCAGATGAGTGTCTCAAAGATCATCTCGTCTGTCCAACTTCACAGGCTTGGCTATACATCCATGGTCAGGAGTTAATTGGTCATTATGGCGCCATGGTGATCACCACCTGTCACTCTACCACACCATGTGATCGTTCAAAGGAGGGTTTGCATGCGCAACTTCCAAACCATCACATGAAGTAGGCTAAACATGAAGTTTCTTTGAGACTCTCAAACAGCGATGCTTCATACATGTTGAATATACTCGATGCAGTACATGCATATTATACACATAATACTTCACAAGTATAAATTTATTAAATAACGTAGCATTACATGTTACTTTCTGTGGGTCCCACGATCCACACACACTCGAGACATCAATCATGTCACAAACTGGGGTATTGGTCTGGCGGTTTACAGCGTGCAGCGCACAACGTGCCATCACAAGAACGTGTCTGGAAGTCATGGACGGTTAGTTATGATGGAAGAAGTGGGCAAGCCTGGTCGTGTGACACCAACACACTACTCCACTACTCCATCACTCCACTTTCTCCACTTCCCACGATATACGAAGGTTAGGCTAAAAGACTTGTATAAATAGGTTCTCCGCCTTATTTTTCAATAAGGAACAAGACAGAACATAGAGAGCATAACACAGAAACCAAGTGTTAACATACAGAGCCTGCTTGCGTTAATCACAAGCCTACTCATCTTTCTGTTGTTAGTCATACATAGACAACACCTTCACAATCTCAACACCTTCTTCGCTTCCCTCCCTAAGATCAACCCCATCTCCTTCATCTTGTGACCGAAACAAGTCTGGAACGGCCATTCTTTTTGGTTTAGGCCGGACTTGCACATATTGACCTCTCGAATCTACAAGCACTCACCGCGCAGTACATTGTTTAAGGTTTAGATTCATTCCTCATCCACACACCCCAAATTACCAAAATCGGCAGGAATAGTTTTCACCCACAAACAATTGGCGACCACAGTGGGAGGTTGATCTCTCGGTTTTGCAGAAAATTGAATCCTCAATTATTTCGATTTTCATCTCGGTTGTATAGTCAATTTCTTCAACACCATTCAATCGATTTAGAGATGGTTGGTCTTAGGACAGCCTCAATAGTATCGAATCCCGACGGTTCCTCCAACGGAGATACCCCTTTTCCCCAACGGTGTAGCTGATGGCGTAACCGAAAGAATCCCAACGTTAAGCGAACTAGCACGGGTACAGGAGATTCACACAAGGAACATGGAGCTAATCAAAGAAGCGGTAAACGACATCCTTAATCTCCTCATCAGGATGACATCAGAGGTGGAAGTTCCGGAGACCTCCACACCGGGGACTAGTTCCCCTCAGATCAACAACTTTACTACGAACCAGAGACCAGTGGATCAGGAAGCGGCATCTCTAGTGGAAAGATTGTGTGAACTCTTGCACCTCTTGAAGAACCAACGGGCAGAGATATTTGCTGCGATTAATAAAATAGCTCTGGACGTACACCTGACTCCTTCATGCCCAGAAGTCCTGGATGCATCTGAAACATCTGTAATTAATGTTACATTTACAGAAGACGACATGATGGCAGAAGATGGTCACAACTGGGCCCTACATGTTACTGCACGCATTAAGGGTTCAGAATTCAAGAGGGTCCTCATCGACACAGGAGCTTCTTCGAACGTGATTACTCTGAAGACTCTTAGGATGACCAAGGTTAATCCATGCAAAATTGTACGGCAACCCACCACAATGACGAACTTCGAAGGAAACCAGACTAGCACGTACGGGTATGTTAATCTGAATTTATCAGTAAGTAAAATTCGAAGTCATAGAAAAGGATCCAGGCTACCATATGATACTAGGGAGACCGTGGATTCATGACAATAAGGTCATCCCTTCAACGTACCACCAATGCCTGAAGACCATGCTAAATGAGGAAGTCATACGTATTCCTGCATCATTGTCTCTGTACGCGCCGATATGCGGAGTGGAATTGTACGAGCCAAAAGAAACTCCGCAGGGTAGATCGAATGAAGTCATGTGAACCCCACTACCAATGTGGGCCTCAATCCAGGAAGAAGACCGACTTGCATCACTGGGGACTAAGCGCCATGACGCACCTTTTCTGACGAGGCGTCCACCTTTACTCGATGAAGTTTTAACCCATGCTCACGCCAAAAGGGAACGCACTTTCGAGGAAAGCCGTGATCAGAAAGGGAAGACAATATATCGGCGCCGCTGTTAGAAATTAGCAAGAGAGACTGGTACCCAGTCTCTCCGCCCAATCGAATGTTGTAAGAATGACAAAACACAAGAGGAGGTATTAGACGCTCCGCGACAGCTACAAGATGGCACCAACTCCACAACTGATGAACTCGAGATTGTTAACATCGGGAATGAAAAATCTCCCAGGCCGATCTCTATCAGTTCGACTCTGTCCGTGGACGAACGTGCGAGTCTTGTCTAATTACTTAAGGAATATCAAGATGTATTTTCCTGGACATATGAGGAAATGCCAGGACTAGATGAGAAATTGGTTACCCATCACCTTCATATTATACCTGGATCCAAGCCAGTCAAGCAATCTCCGAGGAAATTCAGACACGAAGTGGAAGAGCAAATCAAGAACGAAATTCAGAAGCTGCTAGCTGCTGGTTTCATCAGACCTATCCATCATCCGACCTGGTTAGCTAATGTGGTCCCAGTAAAGAAGAAAAACGGACAGATTCGATGTTGTGTGGATTTCAGAGACTTGAACAAATGATTTCCCAAGGACGACTTTCCTCTACCTAACATCGACATGTTAGTAGACGCCACCAGCGGACACGGCATGTTCTCCTTCATGGATGGTTACATCGGCTATAATTATATAAGGATGTATGAGTATGACGCAAGTAAGACTTCCTTCCGAACCCCTCTTGGAAATTTTTACTATATTGTTATGCCATTTGGTTTAAAAAATGCCGGCACAACATATCAACGCGCCATGACGGAAATCTTCTGCGACATGATGCATAAACAAGTAGAAGATTACGTAGATGATATTGTGGTCAAGTCCAGGTCCCAAGCAGATCACGCCAACGTCTTATGGAAAGTGTTTGAGAGATGTCGAGAATACAAGTTCAAGATGAACCCTTTGAAATGCGCTTTTGGTGTCTCTTCAGGCAAGTTTCTGGGATTTCAAGTGCCCGCGGAAGGGATCAAGGTAGACCCATCCAAGACTCAGGCTATCCTCACAATGCCCTCCCCCCCCCCCCCCCGAACTGTGAAGGAACTCCAAAGTTTCATGGTAAATATAAACTACATCCGACATTTTATACCTGGTATAGCCCAACTCGTCGCCTCATTTACTCCCTTACTGAAGTAAATAGCTAGCTTCGTTTGGACCGCAATCCAGCAGGAAGATTTCCGAAAGATTCAACGGATACTGTCATCTCCAGCCATCATGAAGTCTCATGTCCAAGGAAAGCTGTTACGTCTCTACACCGCCTTCAGTGACACCGCCATAGGGGCTCTACTCGCTCAGGAAGATGATGATGAAGTCGAACATCCTATATACTACTTGGTAGGCTTAGAAAGATACCTACAACTATGTATACTTCAAGTGCACAATGTCGACAAGCAACACATGGAAAGCACAGGTCGAACCATAGAGACTTGGAGAGTGTAGAATTTGATTCTAAATCCTTACTAAGAACTGATTCAGAGAGTAACCAAAAGGGGTTTGATTTTGTCGATACGACGAGATATTGGCAAAGACTTAAACATAAAGTAATTTGAATTAAAATATGCAATTAACTCAAGGTGTAAATACTGAGAATATGGATACTAGGGTATTCAAATCCACCACTAACCTATGATATGCATTCAACTTGTAATATTATTCTTGTCCTTACAGCAGATTCAAGTCTACCGTGTATCTAAGGTGTTTCTCCAATGGATAATTTAATCACAACGAAAGTATTTCTCCAAAGCATTAAATGTCTAATTAAAGCACAACTAATCTGAGGATCAATATTTGGTTAAGCATGAGTTGCAGCATAATCAACATAGAGATATTCTAACTACAATGGATACATGGCATACATTTTGAGAGCAAGATGTTGACAAACTTGGATTAAATTATATATTTAAACAATTCTAAACTTTCAGGAACAATATACAAGATATGAATACATAACAATAAGTTACGGCTTCATCTAAACCCTAGCAAATGAAACTAAAACATGAATAACATTATAACACAACTGAAATTAAGAAACTAGTATGAACAAGCTATTCTTGGATGGCTCTTCAACACAACAACACCCTCTATTTATACACAACCTTCCTTGGATTCGAAAATGAGAGAGAGACACCAATTCAAAACATCAATCTTCTCCTTAATTGATGCTTGCTTTTTCTTTTTCTTTTAATTAGAATATAATTCTAATTTTCCTTAATTGATTGAGTGATTGAAGGGGAGGTGGCTCTTTTGGGGACAAGGAAAACGGATTTGTTGGGTATTTTGTGCGATTTGGGAGGATAAGATGGGCTGCTAGGGTGTGAGACGGGAGCAGCGAGAGTTGATGCATTGATCGGAGATGCCGTTGGATGCACATTGGTTATATCAAATCCGATGGCTCAAGATGGAGATGGGCTTGGGTCTTGAATCATGGGTAGTTTAAACCCATGTTTTTGTAAACAGGTTGCCACTAATGCGCAAGCGGGTTGCAACTCTTCCAAAGACGCTAGCCTCCAACTTTCTGTTCTTTTGGCTTCTCAATTCATCCAAGCTTTATTTACTACCTAAAAACACAAAATTAATTAGTACAAATATTTATTCTTGAAAACAGTAAATATACAGAATTTGGGATAAAATATGAAAATAAAGCGCGAAAGATGAGTTAAGTGCCAATAAAAAGGTGTATGAATATGCAATATTTGGCACTCATCACTACTTTAGCCAGATATTAAGAGACGCCGAACTCAGATACCCCAGGGCGAAAAAAGCATGTTTGGCCTTGATCCATTCCATTCAGAAGTTTAGACATTACCTACTGTCTAACAGGGTGATGCTCGTGTCTAAATCTGATCCTGTAAAAAATTTACTTTCAATGCCGGTCCTGACGGGAAGGACAGGAAAATGGCTTCTCCAAATTTCAGAGATGGATAACATGTGTGTCTCCTAGAGCTATCAAGGGTCAAGCAGTTGCAGACTTACTGGCAGCATTTCCTGGAGAAGGCACTACATGACTGCACGAAGACCTTCCTAGAGAATTTCCAGACGTCTCCGTTCTGGAAGAAGAAGTGTGGATCCTGTATTTTGATGGCTCTGCTACCCCTAGCAGTAATACTGGAGGAGAGGGCGTACTATTAGTCTCTCCAACTGGGGATGTATTCTCATATTCCTTCAAGCTGGACTTTGAATGCACCGACAACTCAGCAGAGTATGAAGCTTTCCTCATAGGACTGTCAATAGCTAAGCAAGAAGGAGTCACGCGTCTGGAGATAAGAGGTGAATCCAAGTTACTGGTAAATCAGATGAATGGAGTATACACATTGAAGGAAGTAACACTATCCCCATATTAATCAGAAGTGCAAAGATTACTAAATTATTTTACCGACGCAACCATAATCCATGTCGGTCGCAGCAACAACAAACACGCCGATTGTATGGCAACACTGGCTTCCAAATTGAAGTTCGAAGGTTCGGAAGAGACCCTGACAGTAAAGAGGAGAACCATAGAATCGACATGGCTATCATAATACGGAGACACCAAGACTGATGATTGGCGAACTCTGATCACTCAAGAACTCAGCAGCTCACTCTCCCAAGGAAAGGTCGGTCTCAATACCCTATATAACTTCTTCATGCTTCATGGTATGCTATATTATCGAAATCCGGATGGCTCTCTGTCAAGATTCCTCGGAGATGATGAAGCACAATCACAGCTGAATCGTGTTCACAATGAAATTTGCGGACAATCACTGGTGGTAACTCTTTACCGATGACTCCAACATTTGGGCTATTACTGGTCGGAGATGGAGACTCAATCCAGACTGCTTCAGAAATCCTGTTCAAATTTCCAAGCACCGCCACACCAATTGGAAGTATTTAGTGTGAACCACACTGGGGACTGGAAAAAGCCATACATCAATTATCTTCGTGACGGAACAACTCATGTCAATCAAAAAGATGCCATCAAGATAAAGCAAAAATCCAAGCGATTAGTACTCTACGAAGGGATCCTGTACCGCAAGAGTTTCGGAGGTAATCTGTTAAGATGCCTGGCTGGGGTGGAAATTCCAGTCATTCTGAAAGAAACACACGAGGGGCAACATCAAGGGAAGAGGAAATTGTTTCTCCAGATACATGAGAAATACTATTGGCCGACCATGGAGGATGACACGGCCGCTTTTTTTCAAAGCTTCCACAAATTCCAGATTCATGGGAACCTTGTTCACGCGCCTTCTACCCCTTTGCACTCAGTAAGAATTCCGTGGACATTCTACAGCTGGGGACTGAACATTATCGGGAAAATCAACCCGCCCTCATCGAAGCAGCATGAGTACATCATAACCGCAACAGAGTACTTCACCAAATGGGTAGAAGCCATTCCCCTGCGAGGAACTACAAGAGCAACAATTACGGCTTTCATTAAAGAACACATCATTTGTCTTTTTGGTGTACCTAAGAATATCATCACTGATAACGACACTCCATTCGCAAATAAACATGTACGAGAGTTACTTGATGGATATAGCATCAAACAGGTTTTCTCCACCATCTACTATCCTCAAGGGAACGGAAAAGCTGAAAGTACCAACAAGACGTTGATCCGGATCATCAGTCGAACAGTACATGACAATCCTAAGGAATGGCACGACCAGTTACCAATGGCACTGTGGGCATACCGGATATCACCTAGAAGATCCATTAGAGTTTCCCCATATTCACTTGTTTACGAAGCAGACGCAATTCTCCCGGCAGAGATCAAAATCCCGTCAGCCAGGATTGCGGCGGCGACCGGGATCCACTGGGAGGAAGAAGAATCTTATAATTCCAGAATAGCGGAGTTAGACACTCTGGATTTCAGAAGAAACAAAGCGGAATAACGCACTCAGGTGTACATGAACAGAATTTCCAGGGCATATAACAAAACTGTGAAACCACGTGTTTTCAAAGTGGGAGATTTGTCTTGAAATGGCTAAGCACATCCAGCAAGACATGTCCGCGTCAAAATTCTCACCAAAATGGGAAGATCCCTACGCAGTGACCAAGGCTTACAATACTGGCTACTACAAGATCATCAAGGTGGACAGAGGTAGTCCGGAAGCGGTCATCAATGGAAAATGGCTCAAAGCATATCATGCTTGACCATTGTTCACTCTATCTCGTGACACTACAATACATGCATTTATTTTCATTACATGTTTGAATTCTCGGTTATATTCATAAACGCATTAATAAAAACCTGTTTCACCAATTCAAAAAAAAAAAAAAGTGCAGTTTATTCCGCAAAGATGTTCAAAAGAAAACTGTGGCACAAACGTCATTAACAATGAGGGAATTCAGCTACATGAGATTTAGAAGAGGCCATCTAGCAGATTATAATTCCTTGAGAGCATCATTTCCAGTCTAGCCTGATACCTCTCTGTCATTTTCTTCAAGTCCTGTACTACCTGTTCTACCTTCTTTGATTCTGCATCCAGAGCCTTCTCCTCTTCCAAGATAGCTTTCGCAGCAGGAACAACATTTACGAGGATACCAGCTCGATCGACCTTGATGATATCAAGATGCTGCCGCAACCAACCTACGTTAAACTCCATGGATTCGCATGTAGATACCATATCCTCACACTTTTCGAGGCTTGATTCGGCAACGTTGCGGATAGAAATCTTCTCTATCTCAGCAATCATGGGAAGAAGGCAGTTTACTGCGGTGAACAGAGCATATGAGCAGTGTCGGACCACATTCCTGGTTGCGATTTGGCCGTACTTCCTCCATAACTTTGTGTACAAAGGTACAAAATCTTTCTGCACTAAGAACCCACCAACACCTCGGTAACTGGAAGATAAACACTTCATGCGGACATCGAATGAAAGACCCGCATTGGGCTATTCATGAGATGAGATACCCAGATCAGCATCTTCGAGGTCCGCAGGGGTAGGCGTGTTTGAGTTTAAAGGAATAGGACTGTTTAAGTCGTCATCATCAATAACTATCACACATGTTCCTGCGGGATATATCTGCAAGGAAGAGAATATTATTCACTTGACCATTATGAAACAATTCAATTAATCAAAAAAGGAAATGAGACGAACCGGCACGATCTTCTTGACTCGAATAACACGAGCATGGAATTCATCATGAAGCTCGGACGCAGACCTCGTAAGCATTAATGAAAGACATTTTACAGCCATGTCTAAGAAAGTTCATTCTAATGTTTTTTTGATGATATAATCATCTACATCCCTGACATGGAGACTCACAAGAATCACTTAGAATTGGCTCTATCTATTTTCCAGAAGCATTCACTTCTGGCAAGCTCTTTTTGCAAGATTGGGTACTTCTCTACACCTAAGCACGGCTTACCACCCTCAAATTGATGGTCATACTGAGAGGGTGAATGCTTGTGTTGAAACATACCTTAGATGCATGACCATCTTCAAACCAAGCAAGTGGGTTTCTTGGCTATCCTTGGCTGAATGGTGGTACAATACTAGCTACCACACCAGCCTCAAGATCAACCCATTTGAAGCACTCTATGGATACCCTCCTCCCCAATTTGGTATTATATCAGCATCTTAAGATATAAGTGCAGATGCTGATGACTATATTCAGCAGAGACAACATATGGGGAAGTTACTCAAAGGAGCATTCGAGGCAGCACATCATAGAATTAAGTAGCAGGCTGACAAGAAAAGGTCTGAGAGATCTTTTGAGGTTGGGGACTGGGTTTATCTCAGGTTTCAACCATATAGACAAGCCTCTGTCCAGCTGAGAAGGAGCCTCAAGTTAGCTGTTAAATTCTATGGTCCTTGTCAAGTGATAGATCAGATTGGCAAGGTTGCTTAATGTTGATGGTGGATTTTCATTTAACGGTAAAATTGTAAAACCTAAAAATTATGCGCCAACATCTTGTAAAAGATAAGGCCATTAATGAGTGATGGATACTCTTTAACTTTACTAGTTCACCTAGAATAGAGCATGTGGCAACAATCCCATTCCGTGAATAAAATACATGAAATTCATCCAGGTTGGAGCATGTAGCAACAATCCCATATACCCTGTGAATTTCCAGCATTATTAATTAATGCGCAACCAGCCTTGTATTTCCTGTACTCATTGTCAGTGCGGCATGACGACTGAGTGTTGTTCTCAGTAGGGCAACATGAATCTCCAAGAATTATAATGAAACATGTACGAAATACTCGTACAGGCTGCAACTCTCGGTGTGTTATACTAGCACGATTGAGCGTTCATACTGACCGTATCAGTCTGGATATGATCACGACCATCCAACTCCACCAGCATGATTGGATGGCCCAGATCAGTTCCATAACCCCAAGTAGGTATGGAATATCCGATGCCGAACCAATGCGGGCCCCGCATGGTCGGTCTCCCCAAAAGATTGGCCTAGCTTGCCAAAAACGTCCAAACCGTAGCAGTATGGACGCAAAACCCTAAATTAGGGTTTGCGACACATTACATGTGTCGCAAAACATTCTCAACCATCCATCTTCGCAGGTATAGATGGGGGTACAGATGTAGATTCAAAGGTACCAGAGCATGTCAACACAATCACCGTGGGCCCACCTACATACCTGACCAATCGGTTAGGACCAACCATGGTTGGTCGTCCCAAATCGTGCGCCTGAATGGAGAATGACGCACGACCTTGAAACCCAAAATTAGGGTTTTGAATCACCAGCGTCCATTTTCTCCGACACGAATGGAGGGTCCGAGATTAGATCAAAGAAGGTCCGGTCATACCAACACCGTGGACCCGTCTATCCCCTCACCTGATTGTCCAAGGCATACCATGCCTGGTTGTCCCAAAATCGTTCGCTCCAACATGCGTGGTCGCACCTCCCAAGTCGCAAACTAATATCAACCGCTCGATTTCTCCGGACGAATTGAGTGGCTTAGATCATGTTTTCATGGGACGGTAAGGCATAGGCGTGAAAACCAGCCTACCACCTACACGTTGGAGCAATCGGCCAAGACCGACCAAGCCTAGTCGTCTTGGAACCCCCGCCCGAAGTTGGTACAATATTCGGCTTTTGCGGCACCAATTTTCTGTCGAAAATTGATCTCAACCACACAACTTCGCAAGACGAATTGAGTGGCCTAGATCACACTTTCGTGAGATAATGAGGTATGGGCGCCTACACCGTCATTTTGTCTACACACATGCACAACAGGCCTAGACAAAGTTGCGTCCCAAGCTTGGATTCGACCAAACTCAAGTTCACGGACGTAAACAACATATCCCACCAAACTATTGCAATATATTAAATCAAGAGATTAATACTGCAACCATCATCTTCCAAACAAACTTAGAATTATAAACCAAAAAATCTAAAAACAAGAAGATGAAAAACATTGGATATAGCTATGTGTAATCACAATAATGGTATTCCAAAACACTAGTTATTCTTCTAAACAAAAGAGAAACAATAGAAGATTTACTAGACATTAAAAAATCATAGTTCATTAAGAACCTCATATCTTTCAATGAATCCATCAAAGAATGTATCACTGATATTCTCTTGACCGTAGACACACTATGTTCGTGAGTTAGAACACTAACTTTGCGATCAACCACCCGAGCAAGCTATCTAGCTTTGGCACAGTCCATGATAAGCTTCTTTTGATTCCGTATCAGAATGTTCTGATTAGCAATTGTGAAATGGGAATTTTTATAAAACTCCTTACATAAATAAGATAACTATGCTGTGCTTGTTGTGACTGAACCGAAGAATAATACTATAAAGGTGCGCAATGAAGTCTTATAGGTTGTCCGAGTTGCAAATACTGAGGTTGATAGCCTTAAGGCCCGCCCTCGATAAGGTTCTATGTCTATTTCATTTTACCACATGTTTACTTTGTGTGACAGGTTCTATGTCTATTTCATTTTCCCACATGTTTACTTTGTGTGACGATTTAAATAATCACCTGCTTGATTTGTGGTGATTGTACTAGAATAGGTCCAACCAATTTTTGATGATGTGCGTGATAGAGGCGACGCCGCTGTCACAGAGTTGGTGCATCTTTGATTCTTTGTTATGCTGTGTGCTTCTCTGTCAATTGTGAAGGCTTTTTTTCCCCTATGCTGGAATTCAACGTATGCTCTATCACGATTTGATCTTGTTGTATTGTTTGTTTTGTAGTAATACCACAAGGTTTGACAAAGTATCCCTATATAAAATCATTGAATGAGTTATTATCCCTATATAAAATCATTGAATCATGTGTACGACAATGTATACAGATAAACATGTGTACAATGGAAAATGTACACATCAAAATAAAAAAAAAATGAATGAAACACTAAATATAAAACTCACCGTATCGCATCGAGAAGACCAAAAGCATGCAACTTTTTGAACTCAAGAATCCAGTTGTTGAATGACTCGGAAAGATTTGAAGAGTGAGCACTATATATGTATACAGGGAAAATGCATTTGCCCATTTCTCATTTGGAATAGTCCTGAGATAATTAGCAACACGTTCACATCCAATTGCATGCATGCCCCGTAAAGCTTCTTCAAAGTTAGCTGATGTGTAAGAGTAAACAGCTTTATAAAACAAATCAATCACGACCTTGGAATTCGCATCACCTGATCCAATAGGGAGATTGCACTTGATGTGGTAAAAGCAATAGCTGTGATATGAATCAGGAAATACTTTTGGAATGCCCTGCAAAAGTCCTTCTCCAAGATCATTAAGGAAAATAATCTGACGACCATCGACCACTTGTTTAAGATTGTCCAGAAACCAAAACCAAATTTCTTTGTTTTCAGCAAAAACAAGAGCAAAAGCAAATGGGTAAAAACCATTGTTTCCATTGATACATGTTGCAGCGATCAAAGCACCCCTGAATCTACCAGTAAGTTATGCTTTTAAGCACTGAAACAAATGAAAATACTCTGAAATCTTCTGAATGCATAATCAACTTCAAAATCCACATAACTATCAGGATTAGTTTGTTCAATGGCTTTGACATACCAATATAAATCTCTGCACGACTTCTCGTCATCACCAAACTGTTGTTCAAGTACGACTTCTTTCCCTCTACGGGAATTGTGATACTTAATATTTGACCCATAAGTTTTCTTAAAAAGTGACACTATCTATTTGGGTTTTAAACTAGGGACCCCCTCTATATTGTCAGCGATCAAATGCTTGCCTAACTTGGTTGTCACCGCAGGACTCTTCAACCTCAAACCAACACCACAACTACAAAAAAAAAAGCTGGAATAAGTAATGTGCACCACAATGTACACCACCATGGACATACACATAAAAAGCCTAAAAATAAGTAACGTGGATCACAAAAACAAGGAATTAGTAAATGTGGACAAATATGAACACCACTAACCTGTGAAGAACATTAGCATCTTTCAGCACGAACCGAGAAATGTCACCATTCACATGCCCAAAGTGAATCCTCCAACAACAACCAACTTCTTCGCACTTTGCAGTAAAACGAGTCTTGTCATTTTTAAGAATAATAATCTTGTAACCAGTAGCCATATTGTACTTATCAATAGCAAGTCTGACAACTTTAACACCATCCATAAATTCTCTACCAATCTTGTCAAAAATATAAATTCATTCATCACAAACCAGAGGCTTGTCCTTGTCTGCATCAGGATCTACCACCCTTACAAGCTTAGCACATTCAGTTACATAAGAATTTGCAGTACTAGAACCAGAACTAGTGCTACAACCAGACTTAGAACGAGAATTATGATTCGGAATCACGTCCACATTCAAATAGGAATATTCATTCTTAATAATAATAACAAGAGCAATTAAACCTTGCAGTTGTATATCACCTTGTCTGAAACGTACACTTCCAGGAGACAAATACCTCCACTGCTTACATGAAAAATGCTTCAATTCATCTACGGTGTTTTTAATATTAACACGAAAAGCATCAGAATGCTCACTATGATTCAAAATAGCATGAATAACCTTCTCAGACATATTTGATACCCCTACATATTACAAAAGAAATACTAATAAACATTTAAAGCCTTCAAATCACAATTTCAGATTTGAATAACCTAAAAAGTAAACAGTGTACATGAAAGTACACATTTTATCGAAGCTAAACATCAAATAACAGTAAGCCTAAATCAAATACTCAATCGATTAATCGAAAATATAATCTTCAGAATATTACTAGAAAACATAGTTAAACAAATCATAAGCCTGCGATTAAGTATCAGTTCGATTTCATATCATGCATCATAAAACTAAAATCATCATCAACAAACAGTAATAAAAAATCGTTTCACGAGAATCAAAAGCTAAGATATAACAAAAATCAAATCAAGATCATGAAAACAATGAGATGTAACAGATCATATTCATATCATCAACTTAAAAACTCAAAAAACAACAACTTAAAATCAGAAACAAATTTCAACAATGAACCAAAAGAAAACTAAAAATTAGAGATTCCAAACGAACCTGAAGTTGAATTTTGTTGCAGAAACGATCAAATACAACCTAACCTCTATGAATCTGTTAAATCGCCTCCGAAATTTATATCTGGATCGATTTAGCTCTCAATCTGTCGTGAATCTGAGATAAAAAAAACAATTTCAGAACACTTTCAAACTAATCTAAAGATGATTTCTATTGGAGAAACATTGAAATCTGATTCATCGATCTCTCTCTCCGTCTCTCTCTCTCTCAATCTCAATCTCAGATAAAAAAAAACAAATTCAAAAAACAGTGTTTTAATAGTGAATCGATGGAAGGTCATTTTTGGAACAATAAAAAATCGAAAATCGCTGGATCGTTCCAAATTTGGACTAACTCGTCAAGATTTGGACGATAATGTAAAACATGGGGGATTTTTGAATTAAAGCGTCTCGGGCTTTGGGTGGATGGACTAGAGCGTCCAAAGCCCACTAAAAGTGGGACTAAATATTAATTGTGAAAACTACCACCACACCCATTTTCCAATTTTTTCTCACTCAGAAACCCACAAGCGGAGAAGTTCACGCGTGCACCCATATTCGGAGAAAAAAATTCTCACAAGCCCGTAATTCCTAAAATTATGGATTTCCTTTTATTTGGTAGTTTCGTTATTTCTTTCAAGAACTTTGATCTAGGGGTGAGAAATGGATGGATGGGTGGGTGCGGATTTGTTACCACCCGCGTCCAATCCATTAAATCGACGGGTTTTAAAAATGTACCCGCGTCCAATCCATTACCCAACGGGTGTGATACCCGTGGGTGAGCGGGTGAACGGAGTGGTTGAGGGTAGATAGACGCATTTCAAAACATAATTAAAAGAACTTAATATTAATGCCAAAGATCCAGTAAACACATCTAGAAAAAAACAGTAGAAATTGACGTTTAGTCCCATAATTTATGGTCTTTAGACTCTCTAGTCCACCTCTCTCAGGCCTGATACTCATTAGTCCAATTTTGCTTAATCTGAAACGAGTTAATCCTTTGTAGGACGATTTAGTCCAAAATTGACTATTTTTGTGGCAAAAATACCCATCAACATCGTATTACTTCCCAAATTCAGTTTATTCTTCATTTTCTTTCTTTGTCGCAACTCCCTTTCCCAACGAAGAACTAATCCTAGAACCTAATCTCGACATCTTCAGCTTCCAAACGTAAACATGAGAATCAAAAACACTCGATTCAATTCAGAATAAGCCTAAATCGTCATCATCAGTTCTTTTTCTTGAAGATTCACTTGAAATTAAGGGGAAAAGTTGACGAGATTGATTTTCAACAAATTACTTTGTGGATTTCAACATTAAAATTGATTTGAAAGGTAAGGTTAATCTATTCTTATTATTTAATTCGATTGCAACTGTTAATTTATTGATTTCGAAATGGATTTCAGGAAAAAAAACCCTAATTGCTTCAATTTCAGCTCGAATTTCTTATTCGATCAATAATCAGAGTTCAGATGATCTACGTCATTGTATGTTGAATGATTTCTTATGTTGACTACACATAGATTCGAAAATTCCTCCTCAAAATCTCTAGTGAGTCAAATATATAGTTAATTCCCACCTATTTTCTCTCGGTTTTATTTGAAAATTCACAATCCCGTGATTAAATTATGTTTGCAATGTAGTTATTAATCTCAGTCACTATCAGATTATAGACATTGAAAATGTATTGAAATTATTATTTGGTGGTTAACTGTGATACATATCTTAGATATGGTTTCTGTTGATTTTACATTTGGTGATGACTTAAAGCTAGAGATATGATAGTATGTTAAGTGTTAATTTTGCATTCGGTAGTAATGATTTAAATTTAAGAGTATAAATAAGACTAAGTGATACTTCAGTTTCAAGAACTAAGTGAAGGTATATTCCCTTCCTAATTATTGTTGTGTTTGTTTTCTTCTCATTCTTTAATCATTTTTTCTTTTTACAAATCATTAGTTAGTGTACACTAGTTGTATGTTTTGTAATGGTTTTCAGTTTTTAAATCCTCGACCTGATCACTATTATACATTATAAATAAAGGTTTTTGATTGGATTTCTAGGTACTTGCCATGAAACATATCATGACTTGGCTTGTGAAGAATAATGCAGTACCACTTATATAAGTAGTGTTTCTCTTGCACAATAATTGAAATAATTCCTTTAGTTCGTCTAGGAGTTAACTGCATTTTGTGAGATGTGATTTTTATTTAGTTTTTCATTTTTGTTTCCTTTGGCTATAGAAATTTAAGGCATTTCTAGGAATTTAATAGGGTATGGATTAAGCCAAAGAATTGCGAAACTGCTCAAGCCTGTAGGAAGGTATTGATAACATTAATAAAATGAAATGCATGATAGAGCACAAATTGAAGTTGACAAATTCGAACTAGAATCCGTTCCTTTTTATCTATGGTCAATCTTAGGTGATGTTTTGTCTTTATTTAGTGGGAAGTCTAAGTACAAGTCTATTGAGGTGAGGCCAACTTTTCAGTGATTTTTTTCTTTATGGCCAATTTTTCATTGTACTTCCACATAATCAATCAAGGAAGTGTAGCTTGTTGTGTTTGTTTCTGATAAAGTTCATGAAATTTTGGTCCATGATCTTGGAAGATTTGGACATATTATTACAAATCTTATAGGAAATTATGTTAAAGTAATTAGTCATTTCATGTTCTTAGATTTTTTTTCTCTCGCAATCTGAGATGATGTTTTGTCCATAAGCTTATGCTTGCGTAGATGACTAGAGTGTACAAACTGGTACACATGTAAAACATTGACTCCATGAGATTATGCTTGCATAAAGCTAGGGTGTACAAACTGGTACACATGTGGAAAAATGACTATTAGCTTATCCTAGGGTAAATAAATTGGGTGTACAAACTAGTACACATGTTTCTAGCTGATGATGGGATATGGGATCAGAATGTACAACTATGTACACACATATATTATCATAGGGTAAATAAATTGGGTGTACAAACTAGTACACATGTTTCTTGCATAAAGCTAGGGTGTACAAACTGGTACACATGTGGAAAAAATGACTATTATCTTATCCTAGGGTAAATAAATTGGGTGTAAAAACTAGTACACATGTTGCAATTCAATTTTGGGAGTTTTATGCGTAGATACACTTTACCTTAATTGTATGCCAAGATATTTATGGTGTCTCATGTACAATTCATTTTCAATTTGTAAGGGTTCGTTCTAGAGAGAAGAGAAGGAACCGTGACCCCCCTCAACGTTTCAGATGTCGGGTATGTGCCATGCCCTTACTTGAAAAGTAACTCATTATGAGTAATTTGATGATGTTTATACCTCTTTATCTGTATATTTTTGTGTTGGTAACAATGAGTTTTTCATCATACAAAAAAGAATTCTTAGTGTTGCATCATTTAACCAATTGTCATCCATTCTTGTGAGATGTGGGGTAATATTTTTTTATGTACGTTCATTTCGGTTTCTAGTATCATGCAATGTGTCATTAATTTTTTGTTGTATTGGAAACATTATACGAACTTTATTATTCGTATTCAAAGTTTTAACTGCCAAAGAGGTACATTATTTCAGGCATCTTTGTAACCATTCCTCCATGGGGTTCATTTTATGCCAATAAACATAAACTGTTGTTATTTATCATACATGTTTGAAGTAGGTGACCGCCTGTAAATGAAGTAACATTCAATGATGCAAATAGTAGTTTATGTTACTAGTATTCTACAGTTAAGTTCATTCATGCTGAGTTGATTCATGATATTGTATTCCCGTTTGTTTGGTTGATTGATGGTTGAGGGAGACCTGGAAGATAGGATTATTTGGGTATATCTGTTTTGGTTATACATGTGTACATATTTGTACACAAGTTGATTCTTAATGTGTACATAATTGTACACTAGTTGAACATGTGTACATAGTTATATATTAGTTTATTCTTAATATGTACATGATTGTACATCCGCCGATCGTGAATGTGCACATAGTTGTACACTTGTTGATCGTTAATGTGCAGATAATTATACACATGTTGATTGCTAATGAGTGCATATGTTGATTCTTGGATTGGATATTTTGTTTTGTGAACTGAATTTTTCATTGGGTGTTCTATCTTTAACATGATTTTGTCATCACAGTGGTTGGTCTTGATGTTTATCGTCTTCTTTTATTCGAAAAGTTACCTCCAAAAGCTTGCAATCATATCCAAGAAGGTGGTTTCAAGGGAAAGGAGACAGTGGTGCGGATAAAAAAGTTGTTGATGCAAGGAATGATTGTCGCGAAATTTCTCTTACCAGGTGAACGAGATGGAAAGTTTTGAAAGTGTCACATGTGCTTGTTATGTCCTCGTCTAAATGGGTTCCCACCAAAGAATTCGTAGAGTAGTAAAGTATGTACTGCACGAGGTAGATATCTTAACTTCAACTGATCAAGTAGTTCCAACAGTTGTTAATGATAGTTTGGAAGCTTGGCGAGAAGATGAATATAGTATACATATTTTGGCTTCCATCTACCGTGTTTGTGTTATGTTGCTGAGCACTATTCTTGTTAATTTGCTGTTGTGGAACTAGCTACTCATACTTGTTTAAATTTTGATGTACTTTTTTCGGAGAGGGGTGCCTACAATATTGGAATATTTCATTGACGGTCGACAACGGCTACACTCAAGTTAGCAAGGGAATGGAAAGACATGTTTCTAGATGATGATGGGATATGGGATCAGAATGGCTTCAACGAGCTTGTCCATAAATAGCTGGGGCCACAGGTTGACAAGGAAAGTGGTCTTGTGCTTGCCTACCATTGGAAACTTAAGTTGGAATGCTTCTTGCAAGTATATTTTGAAGTGGGCATACTTGGTTCGTCCCGGTACTACATCCCTTAATTAGTTCCTTTTATTGCTCCTCTCTCAATCAATCTTGATGTGTTGTTATCAGTGCGCCTTCATACGTAGTCTATCTTTACTCTGTAAGTACGGTCTATAGATACTTTTAACACTTGTTTTACTAGTATCCGAAAAATAAATACATCATTTCCACGTCTTGCGTATCAACAAGATGCTTTCATGTACTGGAGGAGCGTGCTTCAAGAGGAGCGTTCAGAACCCTTGAGAATGGTCACCTAAATAACTTGTTATCGTATGAGATTCATCTCCAATCTACTTTTGCTATGTTGGTGTACAAACTAATGCACCTTGTTTTGTCTTTAGATTTTTTGGATTTTTGTAGACATGTACATGTTTGTACACCAAGGTAAAATAAGATTTTTTTAAAATGAGAATTATATAGTCATATGGGTACTCTTTTTGTAGCTCTCGAAAAGAGCTTTTCGAATATATAAAGTTTGTGAATTTTGGACAAACGGTTCGAAAGATAAATATTTTTTTTTTTATATTGTTTAAAATTGCTGACATCATTGTGAGTCATTTTGAATTAAACTGTAAATATTTGGACTAAATTGTAAATCAGGAAGGTTATTTGTGTACTTTCAATGAAAAATGATTAATTTGTACCTAGTTGAATGGGTTAGGACCAACTCCGTATTTTTCCCAAAAAAAACATGCATATCAGCCTATGTGCGCCTCTAACTGTTCATATACCCTGGTCGTGTTCTTACTCTTGCTCACTATCTCACTGAAGCATTACAACAAACGGCTATACATTAACCTAATCATTAGTTAGTTCACAATCAAATATATAATAATAATATAACGAAAATTATCAAAAAAAATAAAATAAGAACACATAATATGAAATCATAATCGGTCACTGAATTTATTAGTTACCTAAAACTTGATTTTGATATTTTCCCCCAAATTTTAGCCTGACCTTACTTTAATAATATCAAAAGAGAAGAAGATAATGTATAATTTCCTACTGGTGAAGAAATAAAATGAAGATTAAACGGAAGAAAAATCAGAAAATCAGAGAGAACAAAAGGTCGGACTCATAAGAATCACCGCAGCTGGGGAAAGTGGAACGAATCCCTCTAAACCTAATTCCTGATTCTTAAGGAAGTATATAAAGACCTATCATTTTCCTATATTATCCTTCCTATTTTAGTATAATTCCAAAACTATCCTATGGGTTGGGCGTCCAACGGGTGGGTGATAGATCACCCGTCCAACCCGTGAAAACAGCCGGTTCTATAAACTCACCCACGTCCAATCCACCAAATTACGGGCCGGGTGTCCACCCGCTAAATTCCGGGTTGGGCCGGGTGAAATCCGTGGGTATGGACGTTTTGCTCACTCCTACTCTGAGCATAGGAATTGAGAGCAGCTGATTTTTTCCCGACGGGAGTACTTTGATTTCATGAGCGGATTATCTCAAGGTTTTTATGTCTCATAGCCTAATACTTTTAGGGTTTTTATTTCTTTTGACAATTTCAATTAGCATTTTAGATCTGAGAACTTCTGTTAGATGTGAGTAACATTTTTGACTCTTCTTCCTTACAAATTACTAGATCCCCTGATTTCCCATTCTTCGTCTTCTTCACTTTGAAATTTCTCAAATTTAGCATGGGTTCTTAGTTGAATTTTGCTAGAAGAGGTAGAGGACCCATAAAAATTACTACTCGAAAATGTAAAGGGAAAAGAGATTTTGGTTCTGTTTGTACAATCTTGTGAATGAAAAGTTCCACAGATTCTGGGAACTGAAAAAAAAATGAGCAACAGTTAGTAGCCATTAATGAGGAAAACTCAGAAGGAGAGCTGTAAGTATCTTGTACATGTTTGGTAAAATATATAGTGCCAGTAATGTTAGCATCTGTACAGGGAATGGGCTAATGAAAACTAGTGTTATTTTTATTTATTTTTGAAGCATAAAACTAGTGCAAGTGGTGTCATTACGCTAGTGCTAGTGCTCTAGTGCCAATGAAAACTATTTCCACTTAAGTGATGGTGAATGAGTTAATGATTCATAGTGGCAGTGGAGCTGAGATGGAGCACTGACGTATTAAATTCCTTGTTTTGTGAAGCAACTGCAAATACATTTCAATCCAAAATCACCTTAACAAGAATGATTAAGTAAAATGACTTAGAAGAGTTTACCATTCTCAAATATATTTTTACCATTTTAATACATTTATTTTTACTTAAATAAATAAGTAAAAATAGATAGCTTCTTCTCATATTTTTCAAATGTATCTCGATGCGGCCCTTTACCATTCTCGGCATTGTTGAATAATTTGTTATGCAGCTAAGAAAATGGATGCATAACCTGTTATGCTTCTACAGAATTTGTTGCATAACTTGTTATGTAGTCCAGAAAACGGTCACCTAACATGTTATGCAGTAACTTTTTTGTTACTATTGAAACCAAAAAAAAAAATGCATAACATGTTATTCAGTCGTGAAAATGGATGCATAAAGCATTATGCGACCACTTTTTTTTTGTAAGTAATGAAATAAAAATATTGATGCATAACCTGATATGCATCAAAAAATATAGCTACATAACGCATTATGGATCAACTTTTTTGTGAGCACTGAAATTAACTAAAACAATGTATGCATAATGTAGGTGTAAATTATCCACAGATCCAGGTGGCAACATCTTAAGCCTTGGTGCACCTAAAAACGAGGAGACGCGAAGTATAGAAGGAAGATCAGCAGGCGCGAGATTTGGGGAGCCACGTGAATCGGGCGTGATCGCTCTGACCATCTGACAAGACTTGACCCTGGTTAAGACAAGAGCCGACAAGACAAGACAGGTGGGTCAAACGTCTGCAACAATCAAAATGATAAGAAAGTACGTGTCATCATCCGCTCACCGCGTGAGGCGCGTATAAGACAAGCGACATCGTGTCAAGAGAACACCCGAAGAGGTCGGTTCTGGACAAGATACTGACGAAGGAATCAAGATGCATCGTCCATGCGCATAGAAGAAGGGGCGACGAAGTGCAGCCCGATCTCGTAACTTCATAATAGATGTAATATGACCCACACCTAACTTGGTTGTATGGAACTTCTCATATAAATAGAGTGACTTGTATCCAAGAGAGGTAGGTTGTAATTTTGGGAGAGAGAGAGAAACCGAGTTTACACCAAGGAGAAGAGAGTGAGAAGTAAGTTCATCTTTGTAAGGAAATCCGACTAAGAGCAACACATTTGTAACACTTTGAAGTAATAAGATTCACCCTTTCACCACCGTGGACGTAGGTAATCATACCGAACCACATATATCTTGTGTTCATTGTTGAGTGCTTACTTTCATTTGACTTGAGTAGAAGTTTTCATCCTTTGATGTAGTTGGTGGTAAAATGCATCTACATTCGGCGCCGACTAAGGGGAACCGACTAAGATCTCCTGATACCTTGTCGTGGAAAACCTTCGCAGACGATCAAAGCTCCTAAAATACACGTTAACGTGTTGTAGTTGAAGCTACGATGAACTCACATGGTCAAATAATGTTTGCTTTGAGTCATTTGTTGTGCATGTAAAGTTAGAGTAGTAGTAGTGTTCTAAAGTAGCAGCTTCTCGTGATTTTCTTCGCCATCAGCATTGATCAGCAAAGAATCTTCATAAGCTCACCAACACTAAATTCGGGTTAGAAGTTAGATGAAGAATCATGAAAGGACGACTATTTGTTTCCGATAGTTGAGTGATCCGTAACGCCAAACAAGTCTTTCTCTAGCTACTGATGGAGTTGAGCGTTTAGATTTACCAAGGGTACACGCTTTAGATATCTCCTAGTGTGTTAAGATGTTAACCGATTGGAGATTTTGGCATGATGAAACATAAGTTGTTGGAAAGGTCATGATTAGGTCTCGAGAAAGTGGAGCTAGTACAAACTTAGTTTGAATCTTGGGTTGCGTGTCGTCGCATTTAAGCATCATGCGTATAAGTTCAATGATTTGGAGCATGTAAACAAAGGACAAACTAACTTAAATACATAGGTCGGCATCAAAGCGACATCGTACGAGAGATATGGACGAATGAGAAAAACTCCACGCAGATTCAAATAGGACCAAACGGATAGATAGGTGGACCAACTGAGTAATAGGAAGAATTTTTGTGTCAACAAGAGCAGCGTAGTAGTAATTGTGGTGTCACTTAACTTTTTGGTCTTTTGTTTGAACTTATGTTCCAAAAGTCGTGTCAAAGTAAGGTGTTCTTTGTATTTGACGACGAGGTTAGCGATACTACCGACACGCGAAGTATCCGATGGATAGCACACTTTAGAATGAGAAGGATGTTGAGGAATCATATAGTAATTCAGAAGCAAAGATGCGGTATGGGTAATCAAGCCGAGGCAAGAAGATAATGGACAACCACCGCCAGAGGAATCATGCAGTCACATGAGAATGCCAAATTGTCGATGAGGAGATCGATCCGGGCGAGACGATAACACTTACCCTTGGACCAAGTTATTTTGACTCGTGAGAAGAGTTGGAACAAGTTGATGTGCTCACACCTTCGACACCTATGATGATGAGGTAACGCCAGCAGCGACAAGCCCGCAGACAAAGAGCGAGGCAACAAGTAGAGTACCAGTAGCTCCTAGCCAAAGAACAAGAGTGTCTCGTAGATTCACGACGAGGAACATCTAGCAATATCGCCCAATACTTGTTCACACTGCTGGCCATGAAGAACCTCCGATAATACCCCACCACCCTTCTCCGACCATTGCACTTCGGCCACACAACCCAAATGGGCATTCTAGTCATGAAATCACTGACCGACATTATTGGACATTTTGGAGAGTCAAAGGAGACAAGAAGCGTACTAAGAGAGCTCCAAAGAATGGAACCTCGCTTTGGAATATGAGAACTATCGCTGAGAAATCAAAGGAACCAGATCAAGAGGCTCGGGTCCACCGAGGAACATCGATTTACCATGACCGATCAGGTCACGCCCACCTATGATGGGGCCGAGCAACCCAATCAGTCCCACAATCAAAGATGTACCACCATCGCCTCCTGACTTCCCCACGAAAGATATGGGCCACCAAGGACCCGTACAACGATGAGGATATGCGAGGTAGAGACAGCGACATGATCGAGCAACAGAGGCTAAATTTAAGGAATTGGAGGAAAAAATCAAAGAGCTCTCCTGCGAAGGCGAAGAGAACAAATCGTAAATCATGAGCGAAACCGAGAAGACGCCCTTCTCTCAAGAACTCGAACAAATGTCGTTCCCACCAAAGTGTACATTACCTACATTTCCTTCTAGGTTCGATGGAACAAGAGATGCGATCGAGCATCTGAAGATGTACACCATGTCGCTAATCCAATGGAAGAACAACTTAAGTAGTCATGTGTAAATTCAAATAGCCTCCGAGGGCAAGACCACGAGACTAGTTCTATTCTCTTCCACCCGGGTCAATTAATGGGTATGAGATGTTAGGTCAAGCCTTCCTTGAGACCTACATGCACAACACGACCTCGTCCCGATTGAACAATTTGTTTACTCCTCGCCCAAGATCTGTGGAGCCCTAAGAACCCCCGAATGATAGGTGGAGGAATCTATGTACCGACATTGGGAAGGTGCCGGGATCAGTCAATCTTTGGCTTGAAAACGTAGGAGATCGGACCCCATCTGGATAGCCATGTTCTCCGAGAAACCAAATACCTTAAAGGAGATGAGAAAAATGAAGGAGCATTACATCACTTTGGAAGAAATTCAGGCCAAGTCAAGAGATAGAGGGATACAAGAAGTTAGTGGGCCGTCGGTACTCAAGCTAAAGCGGCCACATTTGCACCCTATTAGGCGACCAGAAAGAGATCGGATCCACCCCGCGAGAAGCAGCAAAAGAGAGAGGGATCGTTAAAGGGAAGAAGCCGAGGCGGTGAACTCGATCGATACCCCTAAATGCTCCTTTCGGGAGGAGGTATTCAAGTAAGTCGAAGAGAAACGATATCAACTACCCAAATAGGAGTTCGGCCCAAGAGACCAGGAGCACCTGCATTACCGTCACTACCATCGATAGGGGCCATTCCACCAACAACCGCCGAGAAGTAAAAGATATCGTTCAACATCTCATCCGAGATGGGTATTTGAGGCAATTTGTCCGACCCACTACGCTCGATAAGAACAACCGATGCAATTAGCCATCAAGTCCGCATTGATAGAACAACTTAGTTCGTGAGCACCATTTCACACTAGCTATTCAAGACTACACTCGGCCCGTAATTACTTCTAGGATCCATAAAAGGAATCGAGATGGAAAGGAAATATTTAGCTTAGGCTAAGGCCCTACCTATGGAACCTTGACTGGTGCAACCCATTTTGTTCTCGCTTTCAAGGATGTCCTTGGAAGAAAATGGACAATCACACGCTGACCCATTGGTCATCACCTTACTAATCAAAATCGGGGGAGTAAGAAGGGATTCTTGTGGATAGCGAAGCTCGGGCCGAGGTGTTATTCTACGACACTGCTCGTAAGAATAAAACTAATGTACGACATGCTCTCGTCCCTCAACGTGACGTATCTACTAGCTTCAATGGCAC
>JAJJWX010003972.1:0-32143 GCA_023529315.1 Papaver bracteatum | reverse complement strand
CAATCACCATGGGCCCGACAACACACATGAACAATCGGTCAGGACCAACCATGTTTGGTTGTCCCAATTCGTGCGCGCAAAAAAAGCATAAAGCACGGCTGGCCAAAACCCTAATTAGGGTTTGTATCGATCACGAGCGTCTGTTTTCTCCTGATCGAATGAAGGTCTTAGGAGATAACTGAGCAAGTCCAATGAGTATCAACATGATCACCGTGGAACCACCTATCTCCTCACCCGACCGACCAAGGCATATCATATTTAGTTTCTCCAAAACGCACGCCCAAACTAGTGTGGTCGCGCTTCCCAAATCACAAACTGATCTCGACCACTCAACTTCGCCAGAAAAATTGAGTGGATTAGATCATGTTTCCATGGGACAGTCAGGTATACGCACGAATACCATCCTGCCACCTACACGCCGGACCAAACGGCCAAGACCGACCAAGCTTAGTTGTCTCGAAATGCATGCCTTAAAGATGGCATACCGCTCCCTTTAGGAATCCTTTGCGGCATAGGATTTCTGTCGAAAATCGATCTCAGCCACTCAACTTCACTGGTAAATTCGAGTGGCCTAGATCAGACCTTCGTGGGAAAGTGAAGCATGGACATGGACATCAGCATGCGTATACACGCATGCTTGATCGGTCCTCCATGAAACGCCTCCCATGCTTGGATTCGACCAAGCTGAAAGAGTGCAATCGCGCATCTTCTAAACCCTAATCCAACGGTCGCAGATGTGGGTCGCAAGTTATCTCATCCTTCCAACTTCTCCAGCTTGGACGGACGGCCTGATAGGGGGTTAAAGCGACCGTGTGAAATATCACCGTGATCACCGTCTACCACTCTGCCACACCATATGGTCGGTCAAGAGAGGATTTGCTAGTGCAGACTCCAAACCCTCAAGTGAAGTAGGAAGGGAATAATGCTCAACAGCGATACTTCATATATTCCGAATACATTCGATGCATAACATGCATAGAATACGCATGATACTTTTCAAATATCGACTTCCTAAATAACTTAGTTATTTAACTAGCATTACATGCTACCTTCTGTGGGTCCCACGATCCACACACTCGAGACATCAATCATGTCACAAATCAGGGATACATCTTGGGGTATTGGTCTCCAGGTTTATAGCGTTAGCGTTGCAAACGCCATCATCACAAGAACGTGTCGGGAAGACATGGACGGTTAGTGATGATGGGAGAAGTGGGCAAGATTGATCATGTGACACTAACACACAACTCCACTACTCCATTACTCCACTTCTCACGAGAGACGTGAATAAGGCTCAAATGACTTGTATAAATAGGTTCTCCTCCCTATTTCCAAAACACAGAAAAGACAACACAGAAACCAAGTGTTAATAAGAGACATATTCAAACACCCAGAGCATGCTTGCATTATTCGTAAGCCTTCTTACCTTTCTGTTACAAGTCATAAAACAACCAACACCTTCACAATCTCAACACCTTCTTCGCTTCCCTCCCTAAGATCAACCCCATCTCCTTCACTTTGTGACCGAAACAAGTCTGGAACGGCCATTTCTTGGTTTAAGATAGAATTGTATAGATTGATATCTCGAATTAAAATCACTCACCGCGAAGTGCATTTGATTAGGGTTTAAACTCATTTCTCATCCACACACCCCAAAATTACCAAAACCAGCAGAGATAGTTTTCACCCATAAACAATTGGCGACCACAGTGGGAGATTAATCTCTCGGTTGCAATATCATTTTCCAATTCCCAATTTCATCTTTCAATAACCGATTCAATTTTCATAATTTCAAGGGGATAGATCTTAGAACAAATTCAATCAACAATTCATTTCAAGATGGTAGGACTCAGGTCTGGATCAGCAATCAATTCTGATGGATCTAGTGTGGATAACACTCCCGGTGTCGATGTACACAATAGGTGGAGCTACGAAGTGGACAATATATCTGATGAGTCGTCTACTTCTATCACCAACACTATCAGAGCAGGAGATATTCTAGTAGGTGTAACGCCTCCCATTACCATAGCAAGAGCAGCCGCGAAACCCGACATCTCCTCAAGTGTAACGCCTCTGGTGGTCACCATAGCAACAACTTTCACTCCTTCATCAGGACGAGGAGCCGGAGGGACGAGAGGAGGACCATCTCCCATTATCATTGCAGACTTGATGGACAAGCAGGAAGTTTTTGCTAAGACTCAAACGGATATGGACGCAACTCAGAAAAAGGTACTCACTTTTCTTAAGACATTAACTAATCGATTTCCATAAGAGCCGCGACAGCCCCTGGAGCCAACAAGGAATGCATTCAACGCACCGGAGAATATACTTCAGCGGCGCGGACCTACATGGGCCTGATAAAAGAAGCGATATCAGATATGAGCGGTCCTGTCATGGAGATTCCTACACTAGGGACTGATCCTCACAACGATATTCCTCAATTCAATAGTCTCACTATGAGCCATAGGTCAGTGGATCAAGAAGTGTTTTCTCTAGTGGAAAATTTATGCGAACTTTTACACCTTTCGAAGAATCAGCGGGCAGAGATGTTTTGCTGTAATCAACCAGAGGTAGGTCACAACCGTTCCATACATGTCACCGCACGCATTAAGGATTCAGAGTTCAATACGGCCCTTATCGACGCTCCTCCGCAGAAAGAATCAGACAAGTTCGTTGTGTCCCACTCCCCATGTGGGCGTCAATTCAGGAAGAAGACCGGATTGCATCATTGAGGGCTAAAACCCACGATGCATGTTTGCTGACGAAGCATTCTTCCCCATCTTGTGAAGCTACAACCCACATTTACACGAAGAGGAATGAACTTTTGTGACGAGTCGTGACCAAAAAGGGAAAACGGGAACGAACTTTTGTGACGAGTCGTGACCAGAAAGCGAAAACGGTATACCGACGCTTCCATTATAAATTAGCAGGGGAGATTGTTACCTAGTCTCTCCAGCCAATGGAATGCTACAACAGCAACGAGCCACAAGAACAAGTGCTAGATGCTCTACAACAGCTGGAAGATGGCACCAACTCCACAACTGATGAGATTCAAATCTTTGAGGAATCTCTTAGGCCTATCTCCATTAGCTCAACCTTATGTACGGATATACACACGAAGCTCGTGGAACTTCTCAAACAGTACCAGGATATATTCGCTTGGAGATATGAAGAAATACCGGATTTAAATGAAAAATAGTCACCCATCATCTACATGTCATACCTGGATCCAAGTCTGTTAAACAATTGTAGTTCATACATGAGGAAAATGGATAGATCAGGTGATGCATAGACTTCAGAGACTTGAAGCTGCTCCAAAAGCGATCCTCCTTTACCTAACATCGACATGTTAGTAGATGCAACCAGTGGACATGGCATGTTCTTCTCCATGGATGGATGTAGCGGCTACAACCAGATAAGGATGTACGAGCATGACGCAAGTAAGATATCTTTTCGAACTCCTCTCGGAAATTTTATTATACCATACTGCCATTTGGTTTAAAGAATATCGGTGCAACGTATCAACGCTATGGCAATCTTCCACTGGAGCTGATACCTCAAGGGAACATCCTCAAGAAAATAACGATGTCCACGCGTCATATCGAGCAAGATCCGGGCGAGTCACTTTATCAGGCAGTGGTACATGCCTATCATGCTATGTTGGAGAATCTTCGCTTTTGGTCATCCTCTGGAGCTATTGAACGCTCATTTACAACAACATATGCCCTGATAGAAGGAACCAGGTCTGTCGGTAATGAAGATCCTCATAATATTCGTAGGGGCATATATCTCACCAACATGCGATACAACCTTGCCTTTCCGTGTTAGCACTGGCAAAGAAGAGGAAAACCACCGAGATACAACATCTTGCGCGCCAACTCCAATTCCAGTACCGCATACACGAGTACCACAATGATGAAAAAATTTCCAAGATATTCCATATCTATATCGATAGCAGAAACATTAAGATACGCTTTCAGAATTTCCTCTCACATAGAAGAAGTAGTTGCGTTACTAAAGGAGTATGACTGGGGACTTCTTAGCGTATTTTCCATCTCAATCATGGATGAAATTACGCTATCATTATGATTCCAATATGTTAAAATACGAGTATACATTCAAGAGAACGGACGTATTTTCGAAGATCGGTGATATTCCTGGATATTTATGAAATGCAACGTAGTAAAGACGGCCACATGAAACTAGCATGGCAACATCTATCAAGTCGAAGGCTCAGTGGATACTCGTGGGCAGGGGACGGTCTCCCTCTTTTTCATTCTAGAGGCAACATCAAGAAATCCATCGGTTACGGTTTATCCCTCTAACAATGGGACGAGCTCTACCACTATATGAAGATGTCAAGTTCGTGCATGTAGCTATCACGCCTCTCCTTGCCAGTCTCTTCTGATCACAGCTGCTCCCACGAGTACCACAATGATGAAAAAATGTCCAAGATATTCCATATCTATATCGACAGCAGAAACATTAAGATACGCTTTCAGAATTTCCTCTCACATAGAAGAAGTAGTTGCGTTACTAAAGGAGTATGACTGGGGACTTCTTAGCGTATTTTCCATATCAATCATGTATGAAAGTACGCTATTATTATGATTCCAATATGTTCAAATACGAGTATACATTCAAGAGAACGGACGTATTGTCGAAGATCGGTGATATTCCTGGATGTTTATGAAATGCAACGTAGTAAATACGACCACATGAAACTAGCATGGCAACATCTATCAAGTCGAAGGCTCAGTGGATACTCGTGGGCAGGGGACGGTCTCCCTCTTTTTCATTCTAGAGGCAACATCAAGAAATCCATCGGTTACGGTTTATCCCTCTAACAATGGGACGAGCTCTACCACTATATGAATACCCAGGAACTGTTGTTGCTCGTCGATTAATGCCATCTGGAGCTTCACCATATCAACGACCATTACGTACAAAAGACCCACTGGGCATACAAGATATAGCCACGTAGACCACGCTTGGGGACTGAGGCTCAGCATGAAGTTCCTTCACCATCAGCCAAGAATTATTCAACACGAGAGAGATGGTTAGTCGAGAAGCATGGAATTCGCAAGGGTAAATCGAACTGAAGAGGAAACCACTTCAACGCTCCCTCCAAAGATAAGAAGTTTCTTCGATGAGTACATTCAAGAGCCGCCTCAACGCTCTTTTCAGGACCCACATTCGCCTTAACACGCTCAATACTCTTCCCAGGATCCACCTCCACGCTCACACCAAAGCCACTTTAACATCCTCTAGAGCCATTTTTAACACACAAGCTACATCAATAATCTACGCTTTGGTCAAGTTATCTTTGATGTACTCATTGCTTAACATACGTCTCATCCATCCTTCATAAGGGCCCAGCGAAGCATGAGAAACTTTGAAGTCGATAGGAGAAGTGAAGCATGCTCCTAGGAGAACATGAACACAGCTGGATCCATACCACGTTCGAACATACAAGGTTCACGTTTGGGAAAAGCAAGCACGCTTGGTTCCCACATTCAAGCAAGACCGATGTTAGTCAACAAGACCGATATTGGTCACGACAGCAAGGTCGGTATTGGCATAAGTAAAAAAACTGGTGTACGGGACAAGGACGGTGTTCGAACGAAATAAGACAGCAAGGCGTCGAGGCAGCGATGCCCGTCAGCAAGGTCGGGGTTCGTCAAATCAGCAAGTCCGGTGTTCGCCAAGGGGAAAGTCTGGTGTTGGGTGAGGAAACAGGTTTTGGTATCATCGGTCAAACGACCTGACTCCCAAACAAAGCAGGCATGCGACGGGTCCCACTTGATCAGGCAGAGTCGCCCCCAAGCAAAGCAGGCATGCGGCGGGTCCCACTTGATCAGGAGTTGCCATCCCCAAGCAAAGCTGGCACGTGGCACGCAGTGGACCCACGTTTAACCGAAGAAGGCACAGCAAGCCCACGTTTGATCAAGCAGGCGCAATAGCCCCACGAATGAAGCAGACGCAACAGTCCATCGATTAGGCAAGACCAACATCATGCTAGAGGAACACTCACTTGGACGTCTCTTGAACGTGACATACTCGAAGGACAGGACGACCCGTCTCTCCTGATAACATCTAACTTTGTCTCATAAGTTTTATCTTTAACTGTTACCATCATATGCCTACCCCACAATGGTGTAACGATTGCATGCAGAGGATGAGATTATTTTATAAGTGGTGAATACTTCTTCGCTTTATTAATTCACCTAGAATGGAGCATGTAGCAACAATCCCCCGAATATTCGGTGAATTTTAGCATTATTGATTAATGCATGAAAGCATGTATGTTTCATGTGTTGTTCCTAGCAGAACTCTCATTGTTGGTGCGGCATGATGACTGATTGTTACTCGCAGAAAAGTAGCATAAATATCCAAGTACCAACAGTGAGGCATGCACGAAATGCCCGTACAGGATGTAAACTCTCGGTGTGTTATACTAGCCCGATTGAGCATGTAACTCTCGGTGTGTTATACTATCCGTTGAGCGTCTAGACCATCCATGTGGTCTAGAAATGATCGATCATCCAACTTCACCAGCATGATTGGATGGTCCGGATCGAATCCAATACCCCCAAGCAGGTATTGGAACATTCCCAATGCCGACCGATCACCGGGCCCCACATGGTCGTGACCTCCCACAAAAGGGTGGCATAGCTTGCCAAACCATCCAAACCAAGCAGAATGGACAAGAAACCCTAAATTAGGGTTTGCGATACATTACATGTGTCACAAAACGATCTCAACCATCCATCTTCCCAGGCATATATGGAGGGTGTAGATGTAGATTCAAAGGGCCCAAAGCATGTCAACACAATCACCGTGGACCTGCCTACACACCTGAACAATCGGTCGGGACCAACCATGTTTGGTTGTCCCAATCCGTGCGTGCAAAAGAAAGCATAAAGCACGGCCGGCCAAAACCCCAATTAGGGTTTGTATCGATCACGAGCGTCTGTTTTCTCCTGACCGAATGAAGGGCTTAGGAGATAACTGAGCAGGTCCAGTGGACATCAACATGATCACCTTTGAACCACATATATCCTCACCCTACCGACCAAGGCATATCATGCCTAGTTTCTCCAAAACGCACGCCCAAACTAGTGTGGTCGCGCTTCCCAAATCACAAACTGATATCGACCACTCAACTTCGCCAGAAAAATTGAGTGGCTTAGATCATGTTTCCATGGGACAGTCAGGTATAGGCGCGAATACCATCCTGCCACCTACACAACGGACCAAACGGACGAGACCGACCAAGCTTGGTTGTCTCGAAATGCGTGCCTTGAAGATGGCATACCGTGCCCTTTAGGAATCCTTTGCGGCATAGGATTTCTGTCGCAAATCAATCTCAGCCACTCAACTTCACCTGTAAATTCGAGTGGCCTAGATCAGACCTTCGTGGGAAAGTGAAGCATGGACATGGACATCAGCATGACGTCTACATGCATGCTTGATCGGTCCTTCATGGAACGCCTCCCATGCTTGGATTCGACCAATCTGAAAGAGTGCACTCGCGCATCTTCTAAACCCTAATCTGACGGCCGCAGATGTGGGTCGTAAGTCATCTCGTCCGTCCAGCTTCTCCAGCTCGGATGGAAGGCCTAGGATAGGAGTTAGGCGACCAGTGAAGTATCACCGTGATCACCGTATCTTACTGTGCCACATCATATGGTCGGCCAAGAGAGGATTTGCTAGTGCAGCCTCCAAACCCTCGCGTGAAGTAGGCATGGCATAATGCTCAAATACGATGCTTCATATATGCCGAATACATTCGATGCATAACATGCATAGAATACGCACGATTCTTTACAGGTATCGACTTCCTAAATAACTTAGTTATTTAACTAGCATTACATGCTACCTTCTATGGGTCCCACGATCCACACACTCGAGACATCAATCATGTCACAAACTGGGAGATACATACTGGGGTATTGGTCTGGCGATTTACAGCGTGCAGCGTGCAATGCGCCATCACAAGAACGTGTCGGGAAGACATGGACGGTTAGTGATGATGAGAGAAGTGTGCAAGATTGACCGTGTGTCACTAACACACAACTCCACTACTCCATTACTCCACTTCCTCCACTTCCCACGAGAGATGAGAATAAGGATCAAATGACTTGTATAAATTGGTTCTCCTCCCTATTCCAAAACACAGACAAGACAACACAGAAACCAAGTGTTAATACGAGACATATTCAAACACCCAGAGCATGCTTGCATTATTCGTAAGCCTGCTTACCTTTCTTTTACAAGTCATAAAACAACCTACACCTTCACAATCTCAACACCTTATTCGCTTCCCTCCCTAAGATCAACTGACTCCTTCACTTTGTGAGTAAACAAAGTCTGGAACGACCATTTCTTGGTTTAGGTCAGAATTGTATAGATTGATCTCTCGAATCAAAAGCACTCACCACACAGTGCATTTGTTTAGGGTTGAAACTCATTTCTCATCCACATAACCCAAAATTACAAAAACCAGCAGAGATAGTTTTCACCCATAAACATCAAGTCAAAAACCTGACCCACATTATAGAATCTTCGGCTGTGTGTTTGAAAGATGTCGCGAATACAAACTAAAGATGACTCCATTGAAGTGTGCTTTTGTTGTCTCCTCGGGCAAATTTTAGGCTTCCAGGTAACCGCCCAGGGGATTAAAGTTAACCCAGTCAAAACGTAAGCCATACTCATGATTCCACCACCGCAAAGCGTGAAAGAACTCCAGAGTTTCATGGGTAAAATAAACTATATTCACCGCTTCATACCAGGATTGGCTCAACTTGTTGCTTCTTTTACCCCCTTACTGAAGAAAGGAGCGAGCTTTGTCTAGACCACACTACAACAAGAAGCGTTTCGGAAGATTCAGCAAATGTTATCCTCCCCAGCCATCATGAAATCACCCATGCAAGGAAGACCGCTACACCTCTACACTTCTTTTAGCGACACTGCTGTCGGAGCTCTCTTCACCCAATAAGATGACAAAGGGGTTGAAAACCCCATATACTACTTCAGTCGAACTTTAAGAGATGCCGAACTCCAGTATCCCAAAGCATAAAAGGCGTGCCTATCTTTGATCCACTCCATCCAGAAATTCAGGTATCACCTACTGTCCAATAAAGTGGTGCTGATATCTAAATCCGATCATGAGAAGTTCCTCCTATCAAAATCGTCCCTGATAGGAAGGCCGGCCAAATGGCTCCTCCAAATGTCATAGTTCAACATAACATGTGCTTCCCCGAGAGTTGTAGATTTGTTGGCGGCATTTCCAAGAGAAAATACCGTGATGCTACGCGAGGACCTCCCTGGGGACTTTCCGGAAATCCTGTTCATCCAATAAGAAATATAGCTACTATTATTCGATGGCTCCACTACTCCTAACAATGGTACGGGAGGAGCCAGTGTAGTTATGGTATCCCCATCTAGTGAAGTATTCTCGCACTCTATCAGGATAGACTTCCCCTGCAATAGTAATTCAACAGAGTATGAAACCTTTCTCATCGTACTATCCTTGTCTAAACGAGCCGGAGTCATACGTCTGGAAATAAGAGGGGACTCTAAACTACTTGTCAACCAGGTATTGATGGTGGTTTTTAACTTGGGGGTAAAGTCATAAAACCCTAATCAGACAGTGATGTCACATGAGTTAAACGCATTTATTGAACCCTTTAATATGTCTGCGAGAAAATTACCAGGGTACATTTTTTTTTAATTAATTACTAATTAGGGTTTCGATGGGCCAAAACCCAAATTCCCACGCTAATGTGCCAATGGAAAACTATGCCAGACCACGCCGCGCGAGCATGCCAACCATGCTAGTCGCACCCTATGACAATGGCAAACCATTCCAGCCACACCCACCGCGCCAAGGTATGCCAACCATGTTAGTCGCACCCCTGTGCCAATAAAAAACAATGCTAGCCACACCCACCGCGCCAAGGAATGCCAACCATGCTAGCCACACCCCCTGTCCCAATGCCAAACCGTGCCAGACACACTTACCACGCCAAGGCATGCCAACCATACTAGCCACACCCATGTCCCAATGGCAAGCCATGCCAGCCATACCCACCGACCCAAGGTATTCCAACCATGCTAGCCGCACCCCTGTGACAATAGAAACCCATTCCGTCCACACCTACCATGCCAAGACAAAGCGCACCCTGCCTTTGCCCTAGCCATGCTATCTGCACCATAGCCCATGGCATGACAAGCCCTTGGCCCCACCATAAACAAACCAAACCGCACCACACTTGGCCCTATCCATGCTAGCCGCACCATGCGCCCATGGCATTCAAGCCCTTAGCCCCACCATGTCAATCCAAACCGTCCATGCCAACCTAGCCGCGCCACGATATGCTGGCCTTCCCTATGCGGATACCAAAACGAAGGCATGCGATAATCAACGGTCGCCCTTCAATCACAGGAGCAAATCATAGCCGTCCAAGGTTACCAGACAATACATGGTAACCTTTGACCCAAAACCCTATCTTGGTCACGATCATAGCTTGGTCACGCCAAACCATTGGCCCCACCATGCCAAGCCAAACCGCACCATGCCTTGACCCTAGCCATGATAGCCGCACCATGCGCCTATGGAATGACAAGCCCTTGGCCCCACCATGCCAAGCCAAAACGCACCCTGCCTTGGCCCTAGTCATGCTAGCCGCACCATTCTCCCCGGCATAACAAATCCCTCGCCCCATCAAGTGCAAATCAAACCGCGCTTGCCTTGACCTAATAAGCTAAGCTTTGAAGCCATCACGCCCATATGGTACAAACCCTAGCCCCACCATTCCAGCCAATCTTGCGATGCCAAATGCACCTTGTCATTTCCATTACTAACCTAGTAGCGCCCTGCATCTTTGGCCTTCCCTATAGCAAGCTATACTGCACCCATCGCACGACAATCAACGGCCGCCCTTCAATCTCGAGAAAAATCCCTAGCTTCAGTTACCACGACATGACATAACCTTTTACCCAAAACCCTAGCTTTTAATCACTTCAAACCTTTGGCCCTACCATGCCAAACCAAACTCGTTTTACCAAACCCTTGGTTCGCCACCATGGCAAGCCTAACCGCACCGCCTCTTTGGCTCCTATCTGTTTGTATGCGCCGTAATACCGGTATGGTATGACAAGCCCTGACCCACCCATGTAATCCGAAACTGCACCCTTGCCTTGGCCGCTTCAGCGCATTCATTCTCCTATCGATACCAACCCGCTTGGCCCGGCCGATGCCAAACCATCCATTCCAACGCATCTGCCCGCCAGCCCCATCTTGACCTAGCTGCTTCCATCATGTCAGCGCCATGTCGTGCAAAACGTATGTGCGACATTAAATTGTTAAGCCCATCAATCACATGAGCAAATCCTATCCATCCAAGGTTACCAGACAATACATGGTAACCTTTGACCCAAAATCCTAGATTGATCACGATCCTAGCTTAGTCACGCCAAACCCTTGGCCCCACTATGCCAAGCAAAACCGCACCCTGCCCTAGCCCTAGACATGCTAGCCACACCATGCGCCCATGGCATGATAATCCCTTGGCCCTACCATGCCATGCCAAACGCACCTTGCCATGGCCCCATGCCAACCTAGCCACGCCAAGATGCTGGCCTTCCCTATGCGGCTACCAAAATGAAGGCGTGTGATAATCAACGGTCGCCCTTCAATCACATGAGAAAATCCTAGCCGTCCAAGGTTACCAAAAAACATATGGTAACCTTTGACCCAAAACCCTAGCTTGGTCATGCCAAACCCTTGGCCCCATCATGCTAACCTAAATCCCCATTCACGCTTAAACCATGCCCCCATGCCAAGCTAAACCGTTCACGCCAAAACCATTGGCCCCACCATGCCAAGCTAAACTGCACTTGCCTTACGCCCTAGCGCCGTGATAATGTGCCCATGGCATGACAAGCCCTTGGCCCCACCATGCCAAGCCAAACCGCACCATGCGCCTATCGCATGCCAAGCCCTTGGCCCCACCATGCCAAGCCAAATTGTCCATGCCAAACGCACCTTGCCATGGCCCCATGCTAACTGCGGCATACACCATGTTGGCCTTCCTTTATGGCTACCAAACGGAAAAGTCGGCATTAAACGTCGTGATATCAATCACGAGAGTAAATCCTAGATCCATGGTTACCAAACAACACATATGGTAACCTTTGGCCTCAAAATCCTTAGCTTGTCACGATCCTAGCTTAGTCATGCCAAACCCTTGGCCCCACCATGCTAAGCCAAATCGTTCACGTTAAACCCTTGGCCCCACTATGCCAAGACAAACCGTTTACGCCAAACCCTTGGCCCCACCATGTCAAGCCAAACCGCACCCTGCCATGGCCCTAACCATGCTAGTCGCACCATGCGCCCATGGCATGACAATCCCTTGGCCCTACCATGCCAAGCCAAACTGTCCCATGTCTTGGCCCTAGCCATGCTAGCCGCACCATAGTCCCATGGCATGTACAACCTTTGCCTCACACCAAGCCAAAACCGGTCCATGCCAACCTAGTCGCACCCGATCTTCGCTCGCTTTCCTATCCATTACCAAAACGAAGGTGTGATAATCAACGATCCGCCCTTCAATCATGGTGAGCAAATCCTAGCCGTCCAAGGTTACCAAACAACACATGGTAACCTTTAACTTCAAAATCCCTAGCTTATTACCTAAATCAGCAGCCTCATGCATGCTGCCAAATCGTTTTGCGCTAAACCCTTGGACCCACTATGCCAAGCCAAACCATTCACGCCAAACCCTTGGCGCACCATGCCAAGCCAAACCGCACCCTACCTTGGCCCTGGCCGTACCATGCACCCATTGCATGCCAATCCAAATCGTCCATGCAAAACGCACCTTGCCATGGCCCCATGCCAACCTAGTCGTGCCACAATGATGGCCTTCCATATGAGGCTACCAAAATGAAGGCGGGAGACAATCAACGGTCTCCCTTCAATCCCAGGAGAACATCCTAGCCGTCCAAGGTTACCAAACAACACATGGAAACCTTTGACTCGAAACCCTAGTTTGGCCATGATGAGAACGAAAGTGTGACGTATTTTCACCCATAAATACATTAGCTAGGACTCATTTTCTCACTAATAATCTTGTTTGTAGGTGTTTTTGTCAAATAAGCTCTTATGGGGAAAGGTGCTCAAAAAGTGGTATTTGAACCCTCAGAGGAATCGTTATTGGCACCCAAGAATAATCGCTAAGGGAACCCTGATACATATATTTAATTGACACACAACGGAGCTGTTAGAAGTAAATAGGCTTAAGAAGGCCATGGCTAATATGGTATTTGAAGTTGTGCTGTTTTGGTGTAAGTATGCAGCAATGATTATGGACGTATATGGAATTGTGATGGGCTACACATCAGTACAATAAAAAGAGAAATGATTTTATAAGGGTTCCTCATTTGGGATTTACTTGCAAAATTAAGGAATGGAAATCATTATTTTTGATCGTGTTTGGAAATGAATGACGTATGTCGACATGCTAATTATCTTTCTTTCGATTGCATTGAAATAATAAAGAAAAATTTTTATTGCATATGGTAATAAGGAGGAGCTGGCATACATATGGGTTTAAAAAAAAGTAAGTCACTCCATAATGTTTCATTGAGATGACGACAAAAATAGGGAAGGCCAGCATACCATTTTTGGGGACTTAATTAAATTGGTGATGTGCTGGAAATGATGAGGTGGTGTATTCCTATTGGGAGATCTTAAACATGGCATACCTTGATTGGTTGATGATGTGGTTACAAATTGAAAAAAAATGGAAACAAGCTTCCACTGGACGATGTATATGATGTTGTTTTGGAGAGTTTTGGGAGACCGGTAGTCCGGAGCCAAGAGCCGTTTCATTTGGAGTTTAATATTTTCAATCCTATTTTTCTACTATTTCTGATTTTTATTATTTTAGAAAAAGGATTGTACGGTTTATTGTGAAACTCCAATGGTGATTAATAAGATGAAACTATTTAATCATATTATCGTCTCTGATATTATTATGAGGAGCTAAATCCCATCACTGGGACGACGGAGGAAGCCGAATTTCATACATGCGTAATTTTAATTAATTCTCTATATGACTTTTGCACTAATTAAAATAGAATTATGATTTGACTAATTTAGCTGTCATTCAATTAGATAAGTTATGCTTTGTTTAGATAATCTATGCTTAGGGGATACAATTAATCTTCTAAGAGTCTACCTTGGCAAAAATAAGAGTCGGTGTTATTTTGTTTATTGAGTTTTAATTGTTGAGAATAAATAAATTGAACCTATTGATATGAATTTGGTGGAATCCTAGGCCCAGTAACTCTCGCCTTTGTTTTTTATTTTCATTAAACCTTTAAATTTAATCTTCGCAAGTATGAGAGAACGAATCTTAATTACTACTGTGAAAACTTTAAAAAATCTTAAATCATTTTGGCACCGTTGCGACGCGGATTTGTTTTTAGATTAATTTTTAGGTTTATTTTTATTTTGTATAGTATTTCTTTTCTTTTCATATTTTATTTTTCCTTTTTAAGCGTTTCTTTTTGTATTTGTTTTCAGGGACTTTTTGAGGATGATGACTTCTTCTGAGGAGACGTTACCTCCGATGACGCTAGCGGAATATATGCATAAAAAGTCAAATTATCAGGAAACCTCATATGAGATGACGCTTGCTGAATATAGGCGCAGGCAATGGTATGGAGTTTCTGCTCCACATGAGGTAAGTGAAGAATCACATCAAACTATATATGAGAAGTATTACAAACACACACCACCTAGTTTGGAACAAAGATTGAGAATTTTAGAATACCAAAGATTATTTAATGATGATGATGATGATCAGTCTTGTAGTGACTCTCTGTTCCAAACAGAACATATAGATGACCATGTGGATGATTCGCCTAATTCCATAGATGAATCTACCTCACAAGATCATTCACCCGACTTAGAGGTTGTTTCTAGACCCCTAGACTTCCAAAAGTTGCCTAATTTAGGGTTAGAATTGTGTGATTCTAAAGTGTTGTTGGATTACTTTGCATCTAAGTACCCAGAGTATTTTCCTATTTCTAATACCGTGCATGAGCCAGTTGAAATTTCCCCAATCTCAATAGAATCCCCATACTTTGTTGTTTACGCACTTCCATGTGCAGTAAAAACTTGGTTTAGGGGTGAATCTTGGTTTCTGACAGTTTCAGTGTCCCCATTTTTTCATAAAATAATTGTGAATCTGTCGTTTGTAAATATTGTACTTTGGGTCGATCCCCAAGTTTTCAGGTTATTAGTTTATGGGGATCCATTTTTGTACATTCTAGTAGGTATAATTATTTGTTTTTTTATTTTTATTCTTGAATTTTCCATCTTAATTTTTACGTTGGATGACTCAATTACATTGAGGACAATGTAATATTTAAGTGTGGGGGAGTGGATATTAACTTTTTATTCTAATTTTTTCAGGAATTTTCTTGCGTATTGTGACCATCTCTTGAGCGGGTTTAAAAATATAATAAAAATATAAATATTATGACCAGCTGTGTAGCGGGTCTAAAAAAAAATTTATTATTATTATAGTTGATAAGATTATGACCAGCTGTGTAGCGGGTCTAATTTTATGTATTTCCTTATTATGACCAGCCGTGTAGCGGGTCTTTTGTTTTTCCTTATATATTATGACCAGCTATGTAGCGAGTCTAAAAAAAAAATTATGTCGGGTCTTGTTTATGGAATTTGTCATGACCAGATGTGTAGCAGGTCAATTTTATGTTTTGCTCGAGGACTAGCAAAATGTAAGTGTGGGGGAATTCGATGAGCACGAAAGTGCGACGCATTTTCACCCATAAATACATTAGCTAGGACTCATTTTCTCGCTAATAATCTTGTTTGTAGGTGTTTGTGTCAAATAAGCTTTTATGGAGAAAGTTGCTCGAAAAGTGGTATTTCCACCCTCAGAGGAATCTTTATTGGCACCCAAGAATAATCGCTAAGGGAACCTTGATACACATATTTAATTGACACACATCGGAGCTGTTAGAAGTAAATGGGCTTAAGAAGGCCATGGCTAGTATGGTATTTACAGTTGGGCTGTTTTGTTGTAAGTATGCAGCAATGATTATGGACATGCATGGAATTGTGATGGGCTACACATCAGTGCAATAAAAATGTAAATAATTTTATAACGGTTCCTCATTTGGGATTTACTTGCAAAATTACGGAAGGGAAATCACTGTTTTTGATCGTGTTTGGAAATGAATGACGTATGTCGACATGCTAATTATCTTTCTTTCGATTTCATAGAAATAATAAAGAAAAAAATTATTTCATATGGTAATAAGGAGGATCTGGCATACATATGGGTTTAAAAGAAAGTAAGTCACGCCACAATGTTTCATTGAGATGACGACAAAAATAGGGAAGGCCAACAGACCATTTTTGGGGACTTAATTAAATTAGTGATGTGCTGGAAATGATGAGGTGGTGTATTCCTATTGGGATATCTTAAACGGATATGGACGCAACTCAGAAAAAGGTACTCACTTTTCTTAAGACATTAACTGATCGATTGACATAAGAGCCGCGACAGCCCCTGGAGCCAATAAGGAATGCATTCAACGCACCGGAGAAGATACTTCAGCGGCGCGGACCTACATGGGCTTGATCAAAGAAGCGATATCAGATATGAGCGGTCCTGTCATGGAGATTCCTACACTAGGGACTGATCCTCACAACGATCTTCCTCAATTCAATAGTCTCACTATGAGACAGAGGTCAGTGGATCTAGAAGTGTTTTCTCTAGTGGAAAATTTATGCGAACTTTTACACCTTTCGAAGAATCAGCGGGAAGAGACGTTTTGCTGTAATCAACCAGAGGTAGGTCACAACCGTTCCATACATGTCACCGCATGCATTAGGGATTCAGAGTTAAAGACATCTCTTACCGACGCTCCTCCGCAGAAAGAATCAGACAAGTTCGTTGCGTCCCACTCCCCACGTGGGCGTCAATTCAGGAAGAAGGCCGGCTTGCATCTTTGAGGGCTAAAACCCACGATGCATCTTTGCTGACGAAGCATTCTTCCCCATCTTGTGAATCCACGACCCACATTTACATGAAGAGGAATGGACTTTTGTGACGAGTCGTGACCAAAAAGGGAAAATGGAAACGAACTTTTGTGAAGAGTCGTGACCAGAAAGGAAAAACGGTATACCGACGCTTCCATTATCAATTAGTAGGGGAGACTGTTACCCAGTCTCTCCACCCAATGGAATGCTATAACAGCAACGAACCACAAGAACAAGTGATAGATGCTCTACAACAGCTGGAAGATGGCACCAACTCCACAACTGATGAGATTCAAATCGTTAAGGAATCTCCTAGGCCTATCTCCATTATCTCAACCTTATGTACGGATAAACGCACGAAGCTCGTGGAACTTTTCAAAGAGTACCAGGACATATTCGCTTGGAGATATGAAGAAATGTCAGATTTAAATGAAAATTGGACAACCATCATCTACATGACATACCTGGATCCAAGTCGGTTAAACAATTGCAGTTCAGACACGAGGAAAATGGATAGATCAGGTGCTGCATAGACTTCAGAGACTTGAAGCTGCTCCAAAAACGATCCTCCTTTACCTAACATCGACATGTTAGTAGATGCAACCAGCGGACATGGCATGTTCTTATCCATGGATGGATGTAGCGGCTACAACCAGATAAGGATGTACAAGCATGGCGCAAGTAAGATATCTTTTCGAACTCCTCTCGGAAATTTTATTATACCATACTTCCATTTGGTTTAAAGAATGCCGGTGCAATGTATCAACGCTCTGGAAATCTTCCACTGGAGTCGATACCTCAAGGGAACATCCTCAAGAAGATAACGATATCCACACATCATATCGAGCAAGATCCGGGCGAGTCACTTTATCAAACAGTGGTACATGCCTATCATGCTATGTTGGAGAATCTGCGTTTTTGGTCATCCTCCGGAGCTATTGAACCCTCATCTACAAAAACATATGCCCTGATAGAAGGAACCAGGTCTGTCGGTAATGAAGAGCCTCATAATGTTCGTAGGGGCATATATCTCACCAACATGCAATACAACCTTCAGCCTTCTGTAAGCAGTTTCCTGAAGCAGCAAGAGGAAAGCCACCGAGATACAACATCTTGCGCGCCAACTCCAATTCCAGTACCGTATACACGACTACCACAATGATGAAAAAATGTCCAAGATATTTCATATCTATATCGACAGCAATAACATTAAGAGACGCTTTCAGAATTTCCTCTCACATAGAAGAAGTAGTTGCGTTACTAAAGGAGTATGACTGGGGACTTCTTAGCGTATTTTCCATCTCAATCATGGATGAAAGCACGCTATCATTATGATTCCAAGATGTTCAAATACGAGTATATATTCAAGAGAACGGACGTATTATCGAAGATCGGTGATATTCCTGGATGTTTATGAAATGCAACGTAGTAAATACGACCACATGAAACTAGCATGGCAACATCTATCAAGTTGAAGGCTCAGTGGATACTCGTGGGCAGGGGACGGTCTCCCTCTTTTTCATTCCAGAGGAAACATCAAGAAATCCATCGGTTACGGTTTATCCCTCTAACAATGGGACGAGCTCTACCACTATATGAAGACGCCAGGTTCGTGCATGTAGCTATCACGCCTCTCCTTGCTAGTCTCTTCTGATCACAACTGCTCCCAGGAACTTTTGTTGCTCGTCTATTAATGCCATTCGGAGCTTCACCATATAAACGACCATTACGTACAAAAGACCCACCATGCATACAAGATAGAGCCACGTAGACCACGCTTGGGGACTGAGGATCAGCATGAAGTTCCTTCACCATCAGCCAAGAATTTTTCAACACGAGAGAGATGGTCAGTCGAGAAGCATGGAATTCGCAAGGGTAAATCGAACTGAAGTGGAAACCACTTCAACGCTCCCTCCAGTATAAGAAGTTGCTTCGATGGTCTATTCAAGAGCCGCCTCAATGCTCTTTCAGGGACCCACATTCGCTTCAGAATCCTGCTTCAATACTCTCCCTAGGATCCACCTCAACCTTCACACCAAAAGCCACTTTAACATCCTCTAGAGCCATTTTCAACACACAAGCTACATCAATAATCTACGCTTTGGTCAAGTTATCTTTGATGTACTCATTGATTAACATACGTCTCATCCATCCTTCATAAGGGCCCAGCGAAGCATTAGAAACCTTGAAGTCGATAGGAGAAGTGAAGCATGCTCCTAGGAGAACATGAACACAGCTGGATCCACACCACGTTCGAACATACAAGGTTCACATTTGGGCAAAGCAAGCACGCTTTGGTCCCACGTTCGAGCAAGACCGATGTTATTCAACAAAACCGGTATTGGTCACGACAGAAAGGCCGGTATTGGCATAAGTAACAAGACTGGTGTACGGGACAAGGCCGGTGTTCGAACAAAATAAGACAGCAAGGTGTCGATGCAGCGATGCCCGTCAGCAAGGTCGGGGTTCGTCAAATCAGCAAGGCCGGTGTTGGTCAAGGGGAAAGTCTGGTGTTAGGTGAGGCAACAGGTTTTGGTATCTGGTCGAAGCAGGAACAGCCGACCCCAAGAAAAGCAGGCATGCGACGGGTCCTACTTGATCAGGCAGAGCCGGCCCCAAGAAAAGCAGGCATGCGGCGGGTCCCACTTGATCAGGCGGAGCCAGCCCCAAGCAAAGCAGGCACGTGGCACGCAGTGGACCCACGTTTAACCGAAGAAGGCACAACAAGCCCACGTTTGATCAAGTAGGCGCAATAGTCCCACGAACGAAGTAGACGCAATAGTCCATCGATTAGGCAAGACCAACATCATGCTAGGGGAACACTCGCTTGGACGTCTCTTGAACGTGACATGCTCGAAGGACAGGACGACCCGTCTCTCATGGTAACATCTAACTTTGTATCATAAGTTTTATCTTTAACTGTCACCATCATATGCCTACCCCACAATAGTGTAACCATTGCATGCTAGGCAAGATACTTAATGTTGATGGTGGATTTTAGTTCAGGGCTAAAGTTGTAAACCTAATTTTTCGTGTAACCATCATGCAGAGGATGAGATTATTTTATAAGTGGTGAATACTTCTTCGCTTTATTAATTCACCTAGAATGGAGCATGTAGAAATAATCCCCCGAATATTCTGTGAATTTTAGCATTATTGATTAATGCATGAAATGCCTTGTATTTCCTGTGTTGTTCCTAGCAGAACTCTCATTGTTGGTGCGGCATGATGACTGATTGTTACTCGCAGAAAAGTAGCATAAATATCCAAGTACCAACAGTGAGGCATGCACGAAATTCCCGTACAGGCTGTAAACTCTCGGTGTGTTATACTAGCCCGATTGAGCATGTAACTCTCGGTGTGTTATACTATCCCGATTGAGCGTGTAACTCTCGGTGTGTTATACTATCCCGATTGAGCATATAGACTGTCCATAACAGTCTATAAATGATCACGATCATCCAACTTCACCAGCATGATTGGATGGTCCAGATCGAATCCAATACCCCCAAGCAGGTATTGGAACATTCACTGCCGACCCAATGCGGGCCCCACATGGTCGGCCTCCCAAAAGGGTGGCATAGCTTGCCAAACCATCCAAACCAAGCAGAATGGACAAGAAACCCTAAATTAGGGTTTGCGACACATGTAATGTGTCGCAAACGATCTCAACCATCCATCTTCGCAGGCATAGATGGAGGGTGTAGATGTAGATTCAAAGGGCCCAAATCATGTCAATACAATCACCGTGGACCTGCCTACACACATGAACAATCGGTCGGGACCAACCATGTTTGGTTGTCCCAATCCGTGCGTGCAAAACAAAGCATAAAGCACGGCCGGCCAAAACCCTAATTAGGGTTTGTATCGATCACGAGCGTCTGTTTTCTCCTGATCGAATGAAGGGCTTAGGAGATAACTGAGCAGGTCCAGTGAGAATTAACATGATCACCGTTGAACCACCTATCTCCTCACCCGACCGACCAAGGCATATCATGCCTAGTTTCTCCAAAACGCACGCCCAAACTAGTGTGGTCGCGCAAACTGATATCGACCACTCAACTTCGCCAGAAAAATTGAGTGGCTTAGATCATGTTTCCATGGGACAATCAGGTATAGGCGCGAATACCATCCTGCCACCTATACGCTGGACCAAACATCCGAGACCGACCAAGCTTGGTTATCTCGAAATGCATGCCTTGAAGATGGCATACCGCGCCTTTTAGGAATCCTTTGCGGCATAGGATTTCTGCCGCAAATCGATCTCATCCACTCAACTTCACCGGTAAATTCGAGTGGCCTAGATCAGACCTTCGTGGGAAAGTGAAGCATGGACATGGACATCATCATGACGTCTACATGCATGCTTGATCGGTCCTCCATGAAATGACTCTCATGCTTGGATTCGACCAATCTGAAAGAGTGCACTCGCGCATCTTCTAAACCCTAATCCGACGGCCGCAGATTTGGGTGGCAAGTCATCTCGTCCATACAGCTTCTACAGATCGGACGTACGCCCTATGATAGGAGTTAGGCGACCAGTGAATTATCACCGTGATCACCGTCTACCACTATGCCATATCATATGGTCGGCCAAGAGAGGATTTGCTAGTGCAGCCTCCAAACCCTCACGTGAAGTAGGCAGGGCATAATTCTCAACAACGATGCTTCATATATGCCGAATACATTCGATGCATAACATGCATAGAATACGCCCGATACTTTACAAGTATCGACTTCCTAAATAAATTAGTTATTTAACTAGCATTACATGCTACCTTCTATGGGTCCCACGATCCACACACTCGAGACATCAATCATGTCACAAACTGGGGGATACATACTGGGGTATTGGTTTGGCGATTTACAACATGCGGCGTGCAACGCGCCATCACAAGAACGTGTCGGGAAGATATGGACGGTTAGTGATGATGGGAGAAGTGTGCAAGATTTATCATGTGACACTAACACACAACTCCACAACTCCATTACTCCACTTCCTCCACTTCCCACGAGAGACGTGAATAAGGGTCAAATGACTTGTATAAATTGGTTCTCCTCCCTATTTCCAAAACACAGACAGGACAACACAGAAACCAAGTGTTAATACGAGACATATTCAAACACCCAGAGCATGCTTGCATTATTTGTAAGCCTGCTTACCTTTCTGTTACAAGTCATAAAACAACCTACACCTTAACAATATCAACACCTTCTTCGCTTACCTCCCTAAGATCAACCCCATCTACTTCACTTTGTGACCGAAACAAGTCTGGAATGAATATTTCTTGGTTTAGGTCAGAATTGTATAGATTGATCTCTTGAATCAAAAGCACTCACCGCACAATGCATTTGTTTAGGGTTGAAACTCATTTCTCATCCACATACCCCAAAATTACAAAAACCAGCAGAGATAGTTTTCACTCATAAACATCAAGTCAAAAACCCGGGCAGCCCACATAGGAATCCTGCGGTAGGTGTTTGAAAGATGTCGCGAATACAAACTAAAGATGAATCCATTGAAGTGTGCTTTTGGGGTCTCCTCGGGCAAACTTTTTGGCTTCCAGGTAACCGCCCAGGGGATTAAAGTTAACCCAGTAAAAATGCAAGCCATCCTCGTGATTCCACCACCGCAAAGCGTGAAAGAACTCCAGAGTTTCATGGGTAAAATAAACTATATTCACCGCTTCATACCCGGATTGGCTTAACTTGTTGCTTCGTTTACCCCCTTACTGAAGAAAGGAGCGAGCTTTGTCTGGACCACACTACAACAAGAAGCGTTCCGGAAGATTCAGCAAATGTTATCCTCCCCAGCCGTCATGAAATCACCCATGCAAGGAAGACCGCTACACCTATACACTGCTTTTAGCGACACTGCTGTCGGATCTCTCCTCGCCCAAGAAGATGACAAAGGGGATGAAAACCCCATATACTACTTCAGTCGAACTTTAAGAGATGCCGAAATCCGGTATCCCAAAGCATAAAAGGCGTGCCTATCTTTGATCCACTCCATTTAGAAATTCAGGCATCACCTACTGTCCAATAAAGTGGTGCTGATATCTAAATCCGATCATGTGAAGTTCCTCCTATCAAAACCGCCCTGATAGGAAGGCCGGCCAAATGGCTCCTCCAAATGTCTGAGTTCGACATAACGTGTGCTTCCCCGTGAGTTTCAGATTTGTTGGCGGCATTTCCAAAAGAAAATATCGTGATGCTACGCGAGGACCTCCCTGGGGACTTTCCGGAAATCTCATTCATCCAAGAAGAAATATAGCTACTATTCTTCGACGGCTCCACTACTCCTATAAACGGTACGGGAGGAGCCAGTGTAGTTATGGTATCCCTATCTAATGAAGTATTCTCGCACTCTATCAAGATAGACTTCCCCTGCAATAGTAATTCAACAGAGTATGAAATCTTTCTCATCGGACTATCCTTGTCTAAACGAGCCGGAGCCACACGTTTGGAGATAAGAGGGGACTCTAAACTACTTGTCAACCAGGTATTGATGGTGGTTTTTAACTTGGGGGTAAAGTCGTAAAACCCTAGTCAGACAGTGACGTCACATTACTTAAACGCATTTATTGAACCCTTTAATATGTCTGCGAGAAAATTACCAGGGTACCTTTTTTTTATTAATTACTAATTATGGTTTCGATGGGCCAAAACCCAAATTCCCACGCCAATGTGCCAATGGAAAACTATGCCAGCCACACCCACCGCGCCAAGGCATGCCAACCTTGCTAGTCGCACCCCTATGACAATGGCAAACCATTCCAGCCACACCCACCGCGCCAAGGTATGCCAACCATGTTAGTCGCACCCCTGTGCCAATGGAAAACAATGCCAGCCACACCTACCGCGCCGAGGCATGCCAACCATACTAGCCGCACCCCCTGTGCTAATGCCAAACCGTGCCAGACACACTTACCACGCCAAGGCATGCCAACCATACTAGCCTCACCCATGTACCAATGGCAAGCCGTGCCAGCCATACCCACCGAGCCAAGGTATTCCAACCATGCTAGCCGCACCCCTGTGCCAATAGCAACCCATTCCGTCCACACCTACCATGCCAAGCCAAAGCGCACCATGCCTTTGCCCTAGCCATACTATCTGCACCATGCGCCCATGGCATGACAAGCCCTTGGCCCCACCATGTCAAACCAAACCGCACCCTGCCTTGGCCCTAGCCATGCTAGCCGCACCATGCGCCCATGGCATTCAAGCCCTTAGCCCCACCATGTCAATCCAAACCGTCCATGCCAACCTAGCCGCGCCACGATATGCTGGCCTTCCCTATGCAGATACCAAAACGAAGGCGTCCGATAATCAACGGTCGCCCTTCAATAACAGGAGAAAATCATAGCCGTACAAGGTTACCAGACAACACATGGTAACCTTTCACCCAAAACCCTAGCTTGGTCACGATCCTATCTTGGTCACACCAAACCTTGGCCCCACCATGCCAAGCCAAAAAGTTCACGCTAAACCCATGGCCCCACCATGCCTTGACCCTAGCCATGCTAGCCGCACCATGCGCCTATGGCATGACAAGCCCTTAGCCCCACCATGCCAAGCCAAAACACACCCTGCTTTGGCCCTAGTCATGCTAACAGTACCATTCTCCCATGGCATAACAATCCCTTGGCCCGATAATTCAAAGCCAAAATGCACCCTGCCTTGGACCTAGACATGCTAGCCGTACCATGCGCCCATGGCATGCCAAGCCCTTGGCCCCACCATGCCAAGCCAAACTGTCCATGCCAAACACACCTTGTCATTACCCCATACCAACCTAGACGTGCCACCATGCTGGCCTTCCCAATGCGGCTACCAAAATGAAGGCGTGCGACAATCAACGGTCGCCCTTAAATCACAGGAGAAAATCCTAGCCGTCTAAGGTTACCAGACAGGACATGGTAACCTTTTACCCAAAACCCTAGCTTGGTCACGCCAAACCCTTGGCCCTACCATGCCAAGGCAAACTGTTCACGCCAAACCCTTGGCCCCACCATGGCAAGCCAAACCGCACCCTGCCTTGGCCCTATCCATGCTAGGCGCACCATGCGCCCATGTCATGACAAGCCCTTGGACCCACCATGCGAATCCAAACCACACCCTGCCTTGGCCCTGGCCATGCTAGCCACACCATTCTCCCATCGCATGCCAAGCCCTTGGCCCCAGCATGCCAAGCCAAACCATCCATGCCAAACGCACCTTGCCATGGCCCCATGCCGACCTAGATGCGCCACCATGCCGGCCTTCCCTATGCGGCTACCAAAACGAAGGTGTGCGACATTAAATTGGTCGCCCATCAATCACATGAGCAAATCCTATCCATCCAAGGTTACCAGACAATACATGGTAATCTTTGACCCAAAATCCTAGCTTGTTCACGATCCTAGCTTAGTCACGCCAAACCCTTGGCCCCACCATGCCAATCCAAACCGTTCACGCCAAACCCTTAGCCCCACCATGCCAAGCCAAACCGTTTACGCCAAACACTTTTCCCTACCATGCCAAGCCAAACCGCACCCTGACCTAGCCCTAGACATGCTATCCACACCGTGCGCCCATGGAATGACATCCCTTGGCCCTACCATGCCAAGCCAAATTGTACCCTGCCTTAGCCCTAGCGATGCTAGCCGCACCATACTCCCATGGAATACCAAGCCCTTGGCCCCACCATGCCATGCCAAACGCACCTTACCATGTCCCCATGACAACCTAGCCACGCCACAATGCTGGCCTTCCCTATGCGGCTAACAAAACGAAGGTGTGCGATAATCAACGGTCGCCCTTCAATCACAGGAGCAAATCCTAGTCGTCCAAGGTTACCAAAAAACATATGGTAACCTTTGACCCAAAACCCTAGCTTGGTCAAGCCAAACCCTTGGCCCCATCATGCCAAGCCAAACCGTTCACGCCAAACCATTGGCCCCACCATGCCAAGCCAAACCGCACCCTTCCTTGTCCCTAGCCATGCTAGCCGCACAATGTTCCCATGGCATGACAAGCCCTTGACCCCACCATGCCAAACCAAATCGTCCATGTCAAACGCACCTTGCCATGGCCCCATGCCAACCAAGCCGCGCCACCATGTTGTCCTTCCCTTTGCGGCTACCAAAACGGAGGCGTGCGACATTAAAACGGTCGCATATCAATCACAGGAGTAAATCCTAGCCATCCATGGTTACCAAACAACACATGGTAACCTTTGGCCTAAAACCTTAGCTTGGTCACGATCCTAGCATAGTCATGCCAAACCCTTGGCCCCACCAAGCTAAGCCAAACCGTTCACGCCAAACCCTTGGCCCCACCATGCCAAGACAAACCATTTACGCCAAACCCTTGGCCCCACCATGCCAAGCCAAACCGCACCCTGCCCTAGCCCTATCCATGCTAGTCGCACCATGCACCCATGGCATGACAATCCCTTGGACCTACCATGCCAAGCCAAACTGTCCCATGTCTTGGCCCTAGCCATGCTAGCCACACCATACTCCCATGGCATGCCAAGCCCTTTTCCCCACCATGCCAAGCCAAACCGTCCATGCCAACCTAGCTGCACCACGATGCTAGCATTCCCTATGCGGCTACCAAAACGAAGGTATGAGATAATCAACGATCGCCCTTCAATCACAGGAGCAAATCCAAGCCGTCCAAGGTTACCAAACAACACATGGTAACCTTTGACCCAAAACCATAGCTTGGTCACTCCAAATCCTTGGACCCACCATGCCAAGCCAAACTGTTCACGCCAAACCCTTGGCCCCACCATGCCAAGCCAAACCGTTCACGCCAAACCCTTGGCCCCACCATGCCAAGTCAAACCGCACCCTGCCTTGGCCCTGGCCATACTGGCCGTACCATGCGGCCATTGCATGCCAAGCCAAATCGTCCATGCCAAACGTACCTTGCCATGGACCCATGCCAACCTAGTCGTGCCACAATGATGGCCTTCCATATGCGGCTACCAAAACGAAGGCGGGAGACAATCAACGGTCTCCCTTCAATCCCAGGAGCAAATCCTAGCCGTCCAAGGTTACCAAACAACACATGGTAACCTTTGACCCGAAACCCTAGTTTGGCCATGATGAGCATGAAAGTGCGACGTATTTTCACCCATAAATACATTAGCTAGGACTCATGTTCTCACTAATAATCTTGTTTGTAGGTGTTTTTGTCAAATAAGCTCTTATGGGGAAAGGTGCTCAAAAAGTGGTATTTACACCCTTAGAGGAATCGTTATTGGCACCCAAGAATAATCGCTAAGGGAACCCTGATACACATATTTAATTGACACACTTCAGAGTTGTTAGAAGTAAATAGGCTTAAGAAGGCCATGGATAATATGGTATTTGCAGTTGGGATGTTTTGGTGTAAGTATGCAGCAATGATTATGGACGTATATGGAATTGTGATGGGCTACACATCAGTACAATAAAAAGGGAAATGATTTTATAAGGGTTCCTCATTTGGGATTTACTTGCAAAATTAAGGAAGGGAAATCATTGTTTTTGATCGTGTTTGGAAATGAATGACGTATGTCGAAATTTTAATTATCTTTCTTTCGATTGCATTGAAATAATAAAGAAAACAATTATTGCATATGTTAATAAGGAGGAGCTGGCATACATATGGGTTTAAAAGAAAGTAAGTCACACCACAATGTTTCATTGAGATGACGACAAAAATAGGGAAGGCTAACAGACCATTTTTGGGGACTTAATTAAATTGGTGATGTGCTGGAAATGATGAGGTGGTGTATTCCTATTGGGAGATCTTAAACATGGCATACCCTGATTGGTTGATGATGTGGTTACAAATTGAAAAAAAATGGAAACAAGCTTCCCTGGATAGTATATATGATGTTGTTTTGGAAAGTTTTGGGGAGGCCGGTAGTCCGGGAGCTAAGAGCCATTTCATTTGGAGTTTAATATTTTCAATCCTATTTTTCTACTGTTTCTGATTTTTATTATTTTAGAAAAAGGATTGTACGGTTTATTGTGAAACTCTAATGGTGATTAATAAGATGAAACTATTTAATCATATTATCGTCTCTGATATTATTATGAGGAGCTAAATACCATCACTGGGACGACGGAGGAAGCCGAATTTCATACATGGGTACTTTTAATTAATTCTCTATATGACTTTTGCACTAATTAAAATAGAATTATGATTTGATTAAATTATCTGTCATTCAATTAGATAAGTTATGTTTTGTTTAGATAATCTATGCTTAGGGGATACAATTAATCTTCTGAGAGTCTACCTTGGAAAAAAAACGAGTCGGTGTTATTTTGTTTATTGAGCTTTAATTGTTGAGAATAAATAAATTGAACCTATTGATATGAATTTGGTGGAATCCTAGGCCCAGTAACTCTCGCCTTTGTTTTTTATTTTCATAAAACCTTTAAATTTAATTTTCGAAGTCTGAGAGAACGAATCTTAATTACTACTACTTAAAACTTTAAAAATCTTAAATCATTTTGGCGCCTCTTGCACGCGATTTGTTTTTAGATTAATTTTTTAGGTTTATTTTTATTTTGTACAGTATTTCTTTTCATTTTATATTTTATTTTTCCTTTTTATGCGTTTCTTTTTGTATTTCTTTTCAGGGACTTTTTGAGGATGATGACTTCTTCTGAGGAGACGTTACCTACGATGACGCTGGCGGAATATATGCGTTAAAAGTCAAATTATCAGGAAACCTCATCTGAGATGACGCTTACTGAATATAGGCGCAGGCAATGGTATGGAGTTTCTCCTCCACATGAGGTAAGTGAAGAATCACATCAAAATATATATGAGAAGTATTACAAACACACACCACCTAGTTTGGAACAAAGATTGAGAATTTTTGAATGCCAAAGATTATTTAATGATGATGATGATGATCAGTCTTGTAGTGACTCTCTGTTCCAAACAGAACATATAGATGACCATGTGGATGACCATGTGTATGATTCCCCTAATTCCATAGATGAATCTACCTCACAAGATCATTCACCCGACTTAAAGGTTGTTTCTAGACCCCTAGACTTCCAAAAGTTGCCTAATTTAGGGTTAGAATTGTTTGCTTCTAAAGTGTTGTTGGATTACTTTGCATCTAAGTACCCATAGGATTTTCCTATTTCTAATACCGTGCATGAGCCAATTGAAATTTTCCCAATCTCAATAGAATCCCCATACTTTGTTATTTACGCACTTCCATGTGCAGTAAAAACTTGGTTTAGGGTTGAATCTTGGTTTCTGACAGTTTCAGTGTCCCCTTTTTTTCATAAAATAATTGTGAAGCTGTCGTTTGTAAATATTGTATTTTGGGTCGATCCCCAAGTTTTCAGGTTATTAGTTTATGGGGATCTTTTTTTGTACATTCCAGTAGGTATAATTATTTGTTTTTTTATTTTTATTTTATTTTTATTCTTGAATTTCCCATCTTAATTTTTACGTTGGGTGACTCAATTACATTGAGGACAATGTAATATTTAAGTGTGGGGGAGTGAATATTAACTTTTTCTTTTAATTTTTTCAGGAATTTTCTTGCGTATTGTGACCATCTCTTGAGCGGGTTTAAAAAGATAATAAAAATATAAATATTATGACCAGCTGTGTAGCGGGTCTAAATTATTTTTTATTATTATTATAGTTGATAAGCTTATGACCAGCTGTGTAGCGGGTCTAATTTTATGTATTTCCTTATTATGACCAGCCGTGTAGTGGGTCTTTTGTTTTTCCTTATATATTATGACCAGCTATGTAGCGAGTCTAAAAAAAAAATTGTGTCGGGTCTTGTTTATGGCATTTGTCATGACCAGCTGTGTAGCGGGTCAATTTTATGTTTTGCTCGAGGACTAGCAAAATGTAAGTGTGGGGGAATTTGATGAGAACGAAAGTGCGACGCATTTTCACCCATGAATACATTAGCTAGGACTCATTTTCTCGCTAATAATCTTGTTTGTAGGTGTTTTTTGTCAAATAAGCTCTTATGGAGAAAGTTGCTCGAAAAGTGGTATTTGCACCCTCAGAGGAATCTTTATTGGCACCCAAGAATAATCGCTAAGGGAACCTTGATACACATATTTAATTGACACACATCGGAGCTGTTAGAAGTAAATGGGCTTAAGAAGTCCATGGCTAAATTGGTATTTGCAGTTGGGATGTTTTGTTGTAAGTATGCAGCAATTATTATGGACGTGAATGGAATTGTGATGGGCTACACATCAGTGCAATAAAAATGCAAATGATTTTATAACGGTTCCTCATTTGGGATTTACTTGCAAAATTAAGGAAGGGAAATCACTGTTTTTGATCGTGTTTGGAAATGAATGACGTATGTCGACATTCTAATTATCTTTCTTTCGATTTCATTGAAATAATAAAGAAAAAAATGATTGCAATTGGTAATAAGGAGGAGCTGGCATACATATGGGTTTAAAAGAAAGTAAGTCACGCCACAATGTTTCATTGAGATGACGACAAAAATAGGGAAGGCCAACAGACCATTTTTGGGGACTTAATTAAATTGGTGATGTGCTGGAAATGATGAGGTGGTGTATTCCTATTGGGAGATATTAAACATGGTATACCTTGATTGGTTGATGATGTGGTTACAAATTGAAAAAAAATGGAAACAAGCTTCCCTGGATAGTATATATGATGTTGTTTTGGAGAGTTTTGGGGAGGCCGGTAGTCCGGGAGCCAAGAGCCGTTTCATTTGGAGTTTAATATTTTCAATCCTATTTTTCTACTGTTTCTGATTTTTATTATTTTAGAAAAAGGATTGTACGGTTTATTGTGAAACTCCAATGGTGATTAATAAGATGAAACTATTTAATCATATTATCGTCTCTGATATTATTATGAGGAGCTAAATCCCATCACTGGGACGACGGAAGAAGCCGAATTTCATACATGGGTAATTTTAATTAATTCTCTATATTACTTTTGCACTAATTAAAATAGAATTATGATTTGATTAAATTGGTTGTCATTCAATTAGATAGGTTATGCTTTGTTTAGATAATCTATGCTTAGGGGATATAATTAATCTTTTGAGAGCCTACCTTGGCAAAAATAAGAGTCGGTGTTATTTTGTTTATTGAGCTTTAATTGTTGAGAATAAATAAATTGAACCAATTGATATGAATTTGGCGGAATCCTAGGCCCAGTAACTCTCGCCTTTGTTTTTTATTTTCATTAAACCTTTAAATTTAATCTTCCCAAGTCTGAGAGAACGAATCTTAATTACTACTACGAAAACTTTAAAAAATCTTAAATCATTTTGGCGCCGTTGCGACGCAGATTTGTTTTTAGATTAATTTTTAGGTTTATTTTTATTTTGTACAATATTTCTTTTCATTTTATATTTTATTTTTCCTTTTTACTTGTTTTTTTTTAATTTTTTTCAGGGACTTTTTGAGGATGATGACTTCTTCTGAGGAGATGTTACCTAAGATGACGCTGGCAGAATATATGCGTAAAAAGTCAAATTATTAGGAAACCTCATCTGAGATGACGCTTGCTGAATATAGGCGCAGGCAATGGTATGGAGTTTCTGCTCTACATGAGGTAAGTGAAGAATCACATCAAACTATATATGAGAAGTATTACAAACACACACCACCTAGTTTGGAACAAAGATTGAGAATTTTAGAATGCCAAAGATTATTTAATGTGATGATGATGATCAGTCTTGTAGTGACTCTCTGTTCCAAACAGAACATATAGATGACCATGTGGATGACCATGTGTATGATTCTCCTAATTCCATAGATGAATCTACCTCACAAGATCATTCACCCGACTTAAAGGTTGTTTCTAGACCCCTAGACTTCCAAAAGTTGCCTAATTTAGGGTTAGAATTGTGTGCTTTGTAGGAGCGGAATATCACAACAAATGATAACTTACGAAATTATGGAGAGAAAATACATTTTGCGAGTATATAATATTTTGCGAAGATAAAGAAATCACGAAGAACGTTTTACGAGTAAAGGAAGTTCGTGAAGTAAATTTGCGAAGGTTCGTATGATGATTCTTTGA